>JAODAH020019137.1:0-15971 GCA_027574865.2 Coproporus ventriculus | reverse complement strand
TCCATTTCTTTACCCGCAGCAATTTAAATGTAAAGCTGCAAGAAAAATCTTACGTTTATGTAATTATTACAGTTTCCAGTATTTTCATTCAATTAAAATGGTTGCGCAACCGCGCACCTGGGTTAGTAAACCGTAAGGTTCCACTCGAAATCTCACAAAGTTGTTTGTTCTTATGTAATGCGAAGTATGCGAAGAAGGGCTGGGGAGTTATTTTTCGGTGGAAAATGGGGTGAGTTTTGTGGGTTAATAAGGCATCCGCCCATGCGGGTGAAATTGAGCCCGAGTTATGAAACGTAATGTTGTGGCGGCGCGTAGTTTTGGGTGGGCCGCGTTTACAGAAGGCGTCAGGCACCCCCCTGAAATATTCATCTTCCGGTGCTACTCAATTTTGTAAGAAAACATCGCATGCAGCAGTTTCCAACTTTAACAATTTCTAACAGAACTTTCTTGTATACATTATCTCAGCCGGGCTCTCTTCCCTTTTACTCCAGCCGATCGCGCGCTCGCCACTCTTTAGATACTTTTTCTTTTACTTTCTCTTCTGCAACTTTTCTTATTGAAAAATTACCCTGACGCTTTTGTGGGACTTTGGAGTTGGACTTTCCCCATTTTGTGCATAGATAAACAGGGCGCGAGGGCCCTCCGTTTCCTCCACTTCATAACATCATACCCGTCCATTTGGCAATGCATGAATGGGATCGTCCTTGCCCACTGAACTAAATTGAAAAGGAAATCGAAACGAAAATGGGAAATAACACACGCGCTCGCGTTTCTATACAATACATCCCCATAAATAAAAAGAGTACAAGCCGAATCATCAGATTTGCCCTATTAATTTGAAAAACTACCATGATAATTCTAAAAAAAAGAAAAAGAAATTTCATCACTTTAACAAGTTCTACTAAATAAGAAAAATCCAAACAGTTACTGCAGCCTCATATGAAGAACTTATTAGAAACTAAACTTAGTAATTCTTACCTAACGGTTCTAGAAGAGAGCGCGTTAGTTATATGGTGAATGCGCCGGGACACGAAATTCCTACCACACCCTAATTATTGTTTCAATTACAATTCCGCAACGTAGACACACAACAATGCAAACAACAGCTTACATCTTAATTTGTTTACCTTGCGAAGTAATGTACACACCTGTAATTTCAGAGAAGTAAACAGCGTTTCCATTTCGTTCAAGAAACGCGCAGAGCTTTATCCGACAAAGTTTTCTTATTAAATGAAATCTTTCACTGCGAAAACAATTAAATGAATATATTAAAAAAAGGAAAATTTCTCAAATTCTCTTTACAATGTCTCTCCGTGGAAAATAGGGTAATTTAAGTAAGTAGTTCTCTCTGTTATGAATCATTGTACTTGCTCTGTACGCTTTCCATTTGTAAGCATTGGGCTAAATGAGATGAATGGCAAAAATGAAAATATGCTAAATTTCCAGCCTCTCAACACAATTTAGATAAACGGCGTGTAATTTTCGAGAGCAAACCCTCCTCGTCCCTTCACCATCCCAGATTTTCTCCGGTTTTATTTTTTTAATTAAATTCAAGGGTTTAATTAACCCGATTCACAAATTAATCATGGAGAAGTATACAGAAGTACAGATTTACATAAAGTTGAATTTACAAAAAGAAATCTGAAAGTAACAGTTAATTAAAAAACGGTAGATCGTCGAGTTATTTTTTCCACACATTCAGATTTTCATAATATTTGAGGTGAAATTAAATTTAAAAAAAAATTACAAAATGTTTCAGTATTAATTTGAAATTGTTCGTATAAAGTGATTTAATGTTGTAATTTAAATTCGAGCAGTTTGAATTTTTATGGGTGGAATCTGAACAAGTCACTTGAATTTGTGAAAATTGTTTGAATTTGATCAAACGTAAAACGGGGACCGAATAGATATAATCAGTAATATTAGATCCACGGCAGTAAAATAGGATATAAGTCATAATCCTAAAACATTTATGGTCGGATGGAGGGTGGTGTGCGCGTTCGCGGTTCCAGCTTGCTTCGCTAGTCTGAATAGCGGAAGCGGAAGTAGAAAGAGAAAGAGGAACTGAAATGTGAGGACTTAACTACCAATGACACTTCTCGTTGCGGTCTCGGACAATGCGTCAGTAAGTAGGAGCCACTCGAAAACCTTAGTGGGTAAAGTGAGAACGGAATAGTTTTATGTGGGGGGTATAAAAATTATCACTCTGGCTGAAACACAGCGGTAAAAGCGAGGCGAAGCGATCGTCTCTTCATCGGCGGCCTTTCCCTATCGGAAACATAAACCGGGCCACGCGCTTTGGTTTTATTACCCGGAAGCCGGATTTTAACCCGCATCTGATCGAGACCTAATCATCCTTCACCTGTCATCCTACTTACATCATCTAATCTTATAAGAATATGATTTTTATATTCTTATTAAATTAAATTCTGATTGATTTTACTTTTTTTACTTTAAAAATCGCAGAAGAATCTAAACCTTTCAAATTAACTTTGTTATTGGTTTCCATTGCTTCCAAACTCATTTTTATATGAAGTATTTTAAGATTCTGAATCTAGTACCATTCAAGAGGTATCTCTTTCCACCATTTACAATGACCTTCCCACTAAAAGCTACTTCATTATTTGCTAAAGACTAAATGGATGTGGCAAAAAATCCGCTCCTCTGGGAAAAAGCGAAATTGACGCCTCCGCCTATATCAAAATTCCTTGCGTCAAAACTTATCGAGGCTAAAGAAATCGAAAAAATACCCCTTCACTACCACAATTGTCACAGTTTGATCACTCCTAGACCAACTTTCTCAATCCTTACAAGTGCGTAAAATGTAGAGGAGGAACATTCCACACATCTCTTCACGAAATTTCCAAACATTTCTGGATTTTTTGGAAAACTTCCCATCAATGATGTGTTTTCCAAAAGAGAGTAAATAAAAAATAAAATTTAAGAACTCAAAATTTGTAATGGATCATTTTGGCGTGACGCATCAAAGAGTCAAATTTGAATCGAATAGGAGAAGGTTTCTTCTAAAGATAAGTTGACCTAGATTTGACCCATTATTTATTTATATTAATGTCTAATCTATTTACGGAAATGACGAACTAATTTTAATAATTAATTCCTAGTCATCCACCATAAAGCATTCACCTTCCATATTAAGCTACCAAGTTTGCGATTAATAAGCTTGCACGTTTCTCCAAGATAATGTATATTGCTACTAACGCCTTGATTTGTTGTTGTGATGATCGTGCAAGCGAGCGCGTTCACCTTCACGATCTCTCCTTGTTAAAAGCGCCCATTAACCCCTTCAATCACAGCACGCGCACTTTAATTTGCAGCTGATAAATCTGGATATAAATTTATTTTCGGCAGAGTTAAAGGGGGGGTTGGTAGAAGTACGTTTATAAGGTAAAGTGTGAAATGAGGTCAGGGTTACACGTGCGCGCCCACTTTACATTACTCAACTTGCTGATTATCAATCTGATTTAAGAGGGGAAACACAAAGAAGTTTATTGCCTGTTATAGTGAGGAATGGGATGGATGGCGGCGCACGATATATCAACTTTTCGGATATTATTATTTCACACCCATATTAATTTATCAATAAAATGCGTAACGGGTCGTAGGAAGTGCCCCCTTTAATTCCGAGCACACCCTACCAATTTCAATTCAATCATTTTCTTTGTTCATAAAAACTAATTGCATTAATAATCAATAAAACCTATAAAGACTATATTTAAGGGAGCCTCACCAAACAATAAAAATTTTTGTATATTAGACCTCATTACAAGTTTTAGCGCCTTAGAAAAAATAATTTAATTTTTTTTAAGTGTTTACTTGATCATCCTAATTTTTTTATTAAAAATTAAAGATTCAAATGACTAATTTAATTTTCAATTTTAACTTCTGATATTTTCATTGCTTCACCATTGAATAGATGCTCAAAAGTTCTAACGTTTAGTAATCTCTAAACTAACGTCTTCGCTCAAATAAACGTATCTTTATTTGGTTGCTTTTTTGCTAGTCGAAGTATCATACCCAAATGCTAATTCTTTTGATAAATCTGTTTGTTACTCCATCGAAAAAATTTTATCATTTAAAATAAGTCTCGTTTCCTTGAGAAGAAAATTTATTTGTTTTGTGTGGAGAAACAGAGAAAGAGAAAGCGCACCCCTAGTACAATCCAAACAATTTAATCTAAGTTCAAATACCGTTCCCGTGCAATGGTGCTGTACAAATTCGCGATATTTGTATACATCATAAAGATAATTAGAAGAGAAGCGCGCGCCCGCACCTACAAGCAAAACAGATTCCATACACAATTTGTACACTGTATAATTAATAATGAAATATGCCCCAGTGGCAGGGGTTCGCTTTTCCTCGCACCACTATCTCGGAAAACACAAATTAAGGCAAAATAGAGGTAAAACCCTTTTGTCCTTTATCTTCTGATGTATTTATTAAATAATATATCAACCTGCCTCTCTGTATATATGTGTGTGTTTTGTATGTACGCACCAAACCTACAAACTTTCCTTTTCATACATTATCTGCTTTAAATTATTCCGAGGTAGAGGAACGAACCAAATATTTACAGGAATGGAGATACCTTCATTAACAAAACAAATTTTAGTTTTCGGAACTCCACCTCCAAAATCCCAAAACTTTTAATACAATATCCAATTTCGTATATACCTACTTAAGCTTTTTTTTCAAATTATCTCTAAATCTATTTTTTTTTTGTTTTATGTATTTTATCTTGTATTGTGTGTCGTTAAATTGAAACTTTAAAATTAATGGTTGAAGTCATAAAAGTATTTTCTATATTAGATAAGTGTGATGTGAAAGAGGAGAGGTCTTTGCAATAGCAAGACGTTGAAAAAAGTAGAAGTAGTAGCAGAAGCAAAGGGTGGAGGACATAAAACTCGTTCCGTGTATGGCGAAAGATAGGAAGCTCAAATAAAAATCGATTCAACACTTTAATGGTGTCTGTGCTGTGGATATCTCACTGACTTAATCAGAAACGCAATAAACTGATATTTTAATTAATATCGTAAAAAGCGCACAACCACACAATTCTTTCTAAAGATATTTCGAAGTGGGAAAATTTTATGGGGACATAAATATTTTTAAGGAATTATCACGATAGTAAACAATACAGTGCATATTTCGTTTGAAAGTAAAACATGCAATTGAAAAAAAAACTTTACAATAAACTTACGATTTTAGAATTATAGTTTTTTTTATCCTAAATGAAGAAAATATTTTCAAATTACTTTTTTGTTTTAATTTAATTCCATATTTTTGCTACTTGTTGATAAAAAAAATATTTTTCTTTGTACTCAACTTTTTCTCAGAATCAAATAAATAGAATAAATCCGAAGTGATAATTTATAGAGATAAGAATATTTACAGAACAAACCGCAAATTCTAAAATTAGTAAATAAATTCAGGGAAAACGTGCAACGAACAGTGTTGTGTGCATACTTGCAACAGCTGATGCTAGTATCCTCGTATATTGTGATGTGACACGAACGGAATTGTAAAGCCTCGAGTTTTCGCGGGCGATAAAACATTTCAATTCCATTTTTTGCATCGTAAAAATTCTATTTTGGAATTTCATCACTCTACATTTAGCAGAAAGAAAAATAATTTTTAAAAAAGATTTTTTTATTCTATTTTTAATTTGTGTTTGCATTCCTATAATTATCACAGCCCTTTTCAGATACTTTGTATTTCAAGAAGTTATCTTTGAAAGAAAGTGTAAACATATTTATAGAGAAAGATGTGGCATGGAAAAAACATATCTACAACAACTTCAAAGAGGCCACATTGTAAACGATCCCAGGAAACGGATAACATTTACGACACAAAGATCAATTCCTGCAATGATGAGGTGCTAACGAAGATTAGAACGGACGAAAAGGAAAAAGTTTTAACGAGGGCAATCTTAAAGGATTTCATTATTAAATCGACACGGAGTGAAGAGGAGGTTCCCCTTACATATAAATTCTCCCCCGTTTAGGGTTTATGTATTTTTTTCCCTGGTAAAATTTACTATCCCGCATAATTTTCTTTGGAAAAATCTGTTTGCGAAAAAAGAATGTGGGACGCACGCGCGTCAGTCCGAACTGGATAATTCATTGTATGTAATTAAGTCATTCGCAGGCGAACGGAATAATCAACCAATTACTCGGCGTCTTATTGAAATTCAAAAGCCAAGATTAATCAGTGACTTTTTGCGGATGTCTGGCGGGGACAAGTGTAAGGCGAACCCCATGAATCCGGACGGCTCACAACAATGGGATGAATAAACGCGTTCTGCAACTTTAAATAGATCGCATTCGTCTTGGGGTTTGGGGGGCGGCCGCGTGCTTTTACAAGCGGGGGCGGTGAGGGCGCGCTCGCGCGATTTCGTTACCCGCAAAAAGTTTTTGGCGTACGTCAAGTATCCATTCATCATGCGAGGAGTCGGCGGCGCCGCGCGTCCGCATTTTATTCAAATTGATCATTGAAAAACACAAGAGGTGTCTTTGACTAATGGATCCGCTCTCTCCATCATTCCCTTCTCTCAGCGCCCAAAAAATAATTACATCTCGAACAATTGAATGGATTTACATTGTACCCTCTCATTTCTACAAAATGTCTTAATTCTAACAAAATCTTATTCTATGAATGCTGAATAATTTATTTCTTTCACGATTTACTTACCAATATTGAACAAATTTTCTTTAAAATAAAATATAACAATTCCACTAACCAATTTCTACACAAATAATGAGAGACATTCTTAATTTTCATATTAAAATTGACAAACTCAACTGTAAACATAGATAATTTCGTAATAATACTCATACTTGAAAATTAACAAATTTAAATAAAATGCATTTTCAATTAAGCAAAAAAAAAACAATAAAAGAAAAGCTTTCGCACACTCCTTACAAATAAATGCGCTCAGTTTAAATAAAGAAAGAATGAAGATCGGAGCGTGAATGTAAACATTAAAATTAGTTTCCTGATCACGTTCTGCCATACCAGCGAGGTCTGTGTATGTTCGTGTGTGACGCGAGCGACAAAAATCTCTGGTCATATTAGTGAACCAGATAAAGATCTGCGCTTCTTGCAGCATCCTGTGCAGTTGAAATGAGTTGTGGGACAACACCGGAAAACGCATTCGAAAGGTTCACATCACGTCCTCTTCCCGGTGACGAATTGCGGAAGGAGGTGTGGGGTAGAATCCCGTTTTGCACCCCCATCCTCCATCGAACTTTAGCTGATGCCAGTTTTTGAATGCATACAGATTTTTTCGAATGCAGCGAGCGGTGTGCATTATCTGCTTGTCTTACTTTCTGACACATCGCACGTTTGCAAGATTTTAAAGAGGCACGGGAATTGAAAAGAGAGGAAGAGGTCGTATTTACGTCCTCAATAAATCAATTTGTAAATCTGGCAGTCAATACACTAAAGGGGTTTATTGATGGTGTAATTATCGATTAAGATTGTGCGTGGTGGATGTAGATGCAGGTGGTGCGGAAATCGATATTGAAGCCTAGGGGGGATGGAGGAAATGAGCAGTGGCATGACAGGGAGATGACATTGCGTTATCTGTCCGCTAGCTATTTCTCCCTGCTCCCTGCAGATCTACTGTAATTACAACCTTTTGCATCAAATCCTGATGGATACACACTATCATGTGCTTTGCTCCGGCATTTAATGGGGGTGCGCGGAGCGCCCCACAATGCCTCACTATTATGTGGGCTGGTAATAGGATATCATGTCACTTTAATGCTACGCCGCGTATCTGATATAATTACGTGCATTCATCAAGATCCCAGGTTTTACCCATACAACAACATTTTTACCCAGAAACATCTAGGAGTGGAAATTGGGATGAAGTGGGTAAGGGCAAACACCAAATTATATCGAGTTTTAATAAAATAATGTGAGTTTTATTGAAAAGCGTTGCGGATGTAAATCTATCCCGGACCGCAAACGCGTGTTTAACTATAATTGAATGGAAACCACCCCAAAGTTAATTAACATCCAACTGAATTTTAATGGCGGCCAATATTAATTCAGGTCATGAATTTATAATGTAGAAATCAATTAAAATTATTATCAAATTTGTTAAAACAGGAAAATTGAAATTGAATGGGAATATTCAAATTATTTTATAACATTTAAAAATGAAGGAGAAACAGATTTTATTAGTAACAAGGCAATAAAGAAGTTCTGCATCACTATCTCCAGCATATCTCGATGAGTAATGGGAGTTTCTTTTCTTTTCTTACCGCCTTATTAAATTGTTTCGATGTTTGAGGCCGATGTTTGCAAACCTGAACCTCGAGGTATGGGGTATCCCTACAAAGAAAAATGTTGGCGTTCAGATCAGAGAACGAGGCGGCCACGGCAATAAAAGACCGATGTTTGAATACCTGACTTTTGATGTAACACCACAAAATCAATTTGCAAGTGCGAAATGGCATGGAAGTGATAACTAGACTTAAAACCATGCTATATTATCACTTTTTTGAAATTCTACCAATTGAGACTTTTAATAAACTTAAAAGAAATTATTTTAAAATTGAATACGCAGATATTAAAATTTGTTTTTCCCGGCGCAGTCACCATTGAAACAAGTTTATCTTTCGTCCAATTTTTAATTGCAAATTCGTATTTCCGTATCTGTATTGTAAATAACAAAATTTGTTGTCGGATAAAAAATGTTGACATAACACTACGGTGACGTGCAAGTATGGAAATTCCACCGTCTAAATAAAAATTCCGCACCCCACATATATTTCACGCATGGAGACGTGCAGGGTGGATACAGGGAACGTTAATTTCCGCGAGTTTTTATAGAATGGAGGGACCCCCTTTTCCATAGTAACGCGGCTTATTCATTGGAACTAGCATGTTATTCCTGGATGTGAATTTTCATACATGCATTATACTATTATGCCACCGGCGTAACCGATTCTATTCATGCATTTTAATATGGGCCGAGCGAGCAAGCCAAGTCTCTCAACAAAAACCTTTTAAATGCAAGGCACTTATATGTTAAAAGGAGCTCGCGCGCTAATTTCAACTTCCATTCCAGAACTAAACCAGGATTTTTGATTTGAATATTAAAATCTACAACACACATCTCTACCTTTGTAAATATAGTTTCAAATATTTTAAGGGGGAAGATATATACTCCGAAAGTTTATAAGTTAAAAGGGGGAAAGCTTAAAGTATGAAATAAAGAGGGAAGAGAAAGGTTCGCGCTTCTTTCTTCTTTATGTATGCAAATAATTTCAACATGTGGTTTGGAGTAAATTTAGTTACTACTAGGAAGAGTTGATTAAAAAGGAGCGAGCACCCCTTGTTATTGGCTGCCTGTTAACTTGAGATGGCAGCTAAAAAATAACCTTAATTAATTAATTGACGTCCATTCCTCCCCGCTTTTTCCATAATCAACTTTAATAAAGAATTTCCTTCATGCGGCATATATCTCATTATATTTACCCAGAGGGGGTTGAAAAATAAACGGTCATTCATAAAAATTTTTCCTTTTTTTTTATCATCCGTCCGTTATTTTAATTAAGAGGTTACTGGATTAGAAGGTTTGTTTGCGTTCGGAACCGGTAAGTTTCCTGTGAAAATAGTTGCTAATGACCACAGTTGGGAAGTAAATAAAGAATATAGTAGAAACTCGCGATTATTGTCGGGGGTTGATTCCCCGGGGCCTCGTTAAAACTTGTTATCAATGCTCGAACAACTTAACAAACAACAATCATTAGTAACTGATTATCGCCCTCTGTTTATATTTAATATAGTTCTGATGCGTGAGACGCATGTTAGAACAATTCAACACCAAAACAAAGTTAATTAAAACTTGTTAGTAGGTGGAAGGGAAGAATTACTGAACAAAACGAATCAAATCATGTTAAGGGATTATATGTGACTGATGTTGATGTATTATACAAGTTTATTTACATCGTAATCACAGGCATCTCTTTGGAGCTTCTCAATTGGTAACTTGTATCCGTATAGCTTAACTCGTGAATCCATCCATTTGCATCCACCTGTCAGCACTTCCCTGTTTATCCCGTTAGAAAAATGAAATCGAAAATACATGGGGGTTGAATGAAGATCAAACCAATACATTAAATAATGATTAAAATAAAATACATATGCGATTTAAAATAAATTTCTTTGTATTAAGTTTTATGAGAATTGTAAAAATTCAAGAAAATCCACAAAGTCATAGAGAATATATGTCTAGAAAAAATTTTGTTTAAAAAATTCAATGTGCGGTATTGATTTGATTATATAAAAAGTATAAACAGGGTTCGGTCGGCGTTGAAGTGGGAGTTAACATGAATGCGGAAACATATGCGTGGGGTTCGATGGAGTGAGTCCCTAACTACCTGTTCCTTATTGGGAAAAATCAGTGGAAAGAGGGAACCTCGGGAGTACATAAAAATGGCGTAATAAAAATTTATAGTCACAATAAAGAATGCATTTTCCGTAACGCTTGGCATAATTTACATATTTTCGGTATGCCGTAATATAAATCACACAGTGTACTGCCACCCTCTCCGCCTCTCAAAACCCAACATCTCGTCAAATGAAACGTACAAATATTCACCCATAAAAATATACTGCCAGAAAAATGCTCCCGCAGCTCCAAAATAGAAATGTGCGCGTGTGTGTGTACGTGTATACCGCGTGCGTGCGGTAACAACACTTCTTTTGGGGCCCCATAACAAACACACACCCTCAGTGTTCATTTTATACGCTCAAATAAACACGGCGACACTAAATCCACCACCACAAAAAGTATAATAAAAGGAAAATCGTAATGAGATTTACCTCACGTATTACTGAGCCCGAATTTGTCCATGGAGTTACCTAATTGTGTAAATATTGCAATTTCGGAGTTTAAAACAAATAATATAGCAATAAAATGGCTTTTATACGACAAGAGTTGTCTCAATAATATTTATATTCATCATTGTTATTATTGTTAGGAAAATTCTAAACACATTCCTACTTTTGATTATCATTATTTATTAACATTGCACTCCAGATTTACTAATCAACAAAAATTTGACAATTTCACTCTAACTTATATCAGAACAAAATTAAATATTTAACAAGTTTCTTCCTTTTATTTGTATAATTTATGAGTTCGGAGTTGGTGTAATAAAGTGCTCACCCCCGTTAATTTCATGCAAATGAAATTAATAAATATTTCGGGTTGTCCTATCTAAAGAAAAATAACGGGTTGAAATCTTGTTTTAAATTTGTAATCCATGAGGCAGAATAATTCCGCGAACGGCCCCCTTCCTGAATTCTGCGATCTCTTTAAACTCCTTTTTCCGTTGGGGTGGTGCAGCCGGGGGGTTTCGGGGGCTCGGGTTCCTCCTTCTCACATTTCCGCCATGGTGTATACATCGTAACAATTTAAATATACAGCTTCGCCATTTGTAGACCGTCGTTGAATTTAAAATTTAATTCAAGGGCCAATAAATCGGAAACCGGAAAGGCTCGAATTGGATTTTTCTCTCGTGCCGGCAAAAGGGATGGGAAAGAGATTTCTACCCTCAACAGCTCGCCAAAGATCTTCATATCTTGTTTAACACCTTCATTTTACTGCATTGACTTTATCATTATATCATAATTATTAAATTGTATCGACAGATGCTAAATATTTCTATTTAAAAAAGTATATTAAATTAGATACGTTTGTTAAATTCATAACAAGAACTGTTTTTACGTTCGAATGATTTTTATTTTCGGTGTTTATTAATAAAAAATAATTGTACATAACTAAAATAAGTCGAAAACAACAAACAAGCAACTATATATCCTATTCAAGTTAGGGTGTTTATAACTTAAAATATTCTGCTAAGGAAAAAATGAAATGCAGTCTCGAGTGCGACACGCTTTTTGGGGCTTCTATTCATTCAAACGTGGCGAAGATCCGTAACAATTGAAACGGGAGGGTGGTCGTACATTCTGAAACCGTTCGCCTGGCTCACATCCCCTTGAGTATTCATGCAATGACATCTTCAAGACGTCTTTGAAATGCTGGAAGCCCTTTTGTCGAGCACGGACACCTGAAATGCGAACGAGCGTTTGCCAGTCTCTCACTTTGCAATAGTCACAGTGCACTTTATGAAGACATTTTAGAAAGCACAATGCGCTTTTTGCTCTTGTTTTCCTGTCAGTTTCCAAGAGATTCCGATACATTTAAAAAGGGAAGGACTTTATATCTTCATGTCAAGGATGGACACTCTTATATGAAATATAATTAATAGACTGAATGATATCAAACTATTTTAGGAAATATATAACAATTAGGTGTAAATAGGCAGTAACTACAATGTAAAAGTATTCAAAGTAAATAGTTTAAAATATCTATTTGTAAATTCTTTTTAGTTTCAGATCACAAATAAGGGTATCACGCACTAAATGTTTTTTAGTTTTCTATAATATGATTTCCAGTTATTCAAAAATATTTTGATAAAATTTTAATTTAAAATGTAACTCGAAATGAAAAAATTAAAAATAAAATATACTGAAAAGAAACGCGAATGTATAAAAAAAATCTATCGTTAACAAATTCATCGTAGAACTGGCACCTTCCAAACATTCATGATCTGAAATTTCCATTATAAATTCTTTTTAATAAGTCAAACTTTTTCACTGTTGGGAGGTGGGTATACCAAAATCACGAAATAATTGACATTCCGCTTAATGATATTTTTAATAAGGAGGAAGTATACAGAAGATGAAAGCGGAACGAACATTTTCCTTCAATATTAAAAGCTCGCGCGCCCTGATGAATGAAGGTGGTATGAAGCAGAAAAAACCGTTTGTGATATAAAAGATATTTTCCTCGGTTCCTTATTAAACGTGTTTTGGACAGTCCCCTTGCGTATCACGCGCTTTGGTCACGTGACAATGATAGCGCGTGTGCTTAGTCTCAGCGGGGGTCTGGAATGAGCGGGAACGAGCCAGGAAATGGGATATATAGCACACGCAGTTGGAGAATTGACGGTCAATAGGCTTTTGGATAATTGGAATTTACTGTCTCTCACTTTTCCTTTAGCGACTTGTGTATCACTGTTATCTCGATGAGCCTTCCCCCTCTACTTTCTTTACCCACATAATGAAGATCTATCTGATTGAGATATCACACAGATTTCCAACATTTTTTTTTCTGCAGAAAAGTTTGAAACGGAGTTTTAATAAAGCGCGTCCGGACCTCAAGTTATTTTGTTCTAAACAAATTTAACTTTCCCTTACTGAAGGGAAGAGAAAGTTTGAGAATGTATTTGTGTATGTATATGTGGAGCGCTGCATTTCCCTGACAAATACGATTCTGAAGGGAAACCTTCATCAACATTGCGCATTAAGTTTCAACTGCTCCACAGGTAACTGGAGCTTATAAAGTTAAGCTTATTAAAGTTGTCTCAAAACTCGGCGACGCGCACCCAAAGGCGCGCCCTGTAATTCCTGAATATAATTAAGTTACGCAAACTATTATCTTCCATATTTACCTCTAATTAGAAATAAAGGCGCGTGTGCATTTGTGAACGGGACGAAAAGCGCGCGCGCACAAACCTCATTGTTAATCGTGGGGAGCTGGGAGCAGGACACCCCCTTAGCAACCGTCTTTCAATTTACTTACAAAAAGGTAATGCCCTTGGAACGCGAGTAGATTATCACATAATTGATCTTCCTACCTAATACTTGCCATTATGTGTCTGTCCTATATCACACCCGGAACGCATTAATTAAATTGAATATTAAATGAGATACACAAGAAAGACAGAAGTTCGTAAACCTATAAGGAAGAAAATTGTTTAGACCGGTATCAAATTGAAACCCTTAAACACAAGGCCATCACTCAATCATTTAATAATATACGGAAGCTATTTGTCTTATGAAAATAGCACTTAACAAAAAGATCTCATTTTAGATTTTGAATTCGTAATTTTTTCTAGAAGTTTCTTATTCTTGTCATTATTTGTTAACCTTGTTTTCGCATTTAAATTATTTTTGCTTCTTTTGAAAGAAATGTACGAGAGAAGGTAAACAACACTTTTATATATCGGAGTGTGATGTCATGGTTTAGATTAATAGAATATAATAGAATAAAGAAAATTGTAGGTACAGGCATTTTAGAATAAGATAGATACTTAAACAACATGCTAATTACAATTTCTATCTGAAATAATGATGGCGTTATAGTTCGCTTCTCAAAAATTCAAATAGTTGTATAATTTTTTAATAAATCTTATAATTTTTGTATATAGAGCTTGGTCAAAATTAGTAATTTTCAATGTTGCAAATGAATAATTAAGTTGCAAGTTTTAGAATACGTCTCCCTCGCGCACTGATTAAGTGCAGCAATCTTCAAGTGGAATCGCAAAGCAACAGATTTGCATAGGATTACAATTTGACAAATTAGTGGCATTATGCAGTAATGCCAACACGAATTGAAATCATAACTCTAACATGTTGAAGGAGCTGTAGGTGTGTAGAAGGAGAAGAGCTTATATAATGCTAATTTGAGATGCAGGATCGCACAGATAGATTTCCATGAGAAAAGGGGTGAAGCGGCAACAAAATTTTGTGACATGAGCTACAAAAACCGTCGAACGGAATTAATCAGGAGCAGTGCGCCAATAAATTAAATTTAATCGACAGTAATTGCCGTATAAAAAGGCCACTCGAAATAGGAATACCTATATACGGAATAAAACAAAATATACGGCTCCCCATATAAAGTCAGCAAGCAGGCAGGCAGAGATAGGAGCAGTCATCAAACACGCATCAGCTACTCGGATAACTAAAGGGATGTCGTAAACCAGTGGGTTCGCTATTAAATGCAAATAAGAGAGAAATGCAGGGAGAAACTAGGCAAATACTAGGGGAAGGGTAAAGGGAAGATCTAAAACTATACCCTCTAAAAACATCGATATGATACGCACACGCAATTTTGAAAGTTCATGTGGGGTGTTCAGATTATAATTAAGCGAAAAGCGCAATGGGGGTTGGAAATGGGACAAAAAGGTGCGGTGCTTAAACAACAAACACATTTCGCCGATTAATCAAAATTTCTAATCGTTGTATGTAGAGGTGGTGTAGTGGTTTTATTGAATGCGGATAAAATTTTTAGGGGAAAGGAAGGGAGAAGAGTATGTAGTGCTTCGAAAGATATTAGATATCTCGGTGTATAAGGAAAGCGAGATGATGTCGTTGAGACGCTAAAAGAAACTTATCGAAAATCGAACGCCACATTTTAAGATAAAATTCTTGCGCGCGCGTTTCATCTCCGTATTAAGACACTATTAAACAGATTTCAAGGCGGGATTGGCGCGCGCTTATTCACTGAGATAAGGGATATTTTATTTGGCAGATCATCCCGAATAGTTTTTAGATTATTCCACACATCATCGAGTACAAATCTTGAGATGCTAGTGAACACTACCAGGACCGGCTTTTGTAAAATCAAACGTAGTTTCAGACAAGGTAATTAAAGAACAGTTTATGTAATAAAATACAATTATTAAAATGTTAAGGAAATTATCGTAAGCCTTGCAAGTCCACCATTTCCTATTCTTGGTTTCGAAAATTTTGTTCCAATGCTTCTTTTCTTCAATCTCTGATCTTTATTTAATTCCTTGTTCTCTATTTCAGTTTTTTTCTTTACATCAACTTGCTGAGTTTTAATTTATAAAAATTCAATTTTTGATTTTTGGAGTAAAAAAATCATTTTACTAAGTGCATATGTTGTTACTACCTGTATTATATTTTTATTGGATAACTCACCACTGCTACTTTTTCTTTAGTATGATTGTTATATGAAATATTCGTGCAGGTACCTATCCAACTAATTATTAATTTTTTTCTTTTCCTTGCAGGTAGCAATAAAAATTATGGACGTCAGCACAATAAAGGAAGAATACGTG
>JAODAH020019124.1:0-13888 GCA_027574865.2 Coproporus ventriculus | reverse complement strand
TCTGATGAAAATAAATGAATCAATCGGAAAAAGTCTAGACATCCACAATTTAATATATTGTTTTAGTTAATGTTTGTTTTCTTTTTATTCTGGTTGAATGTACAAAAATTGCAAAATCAATAAGATACAAAGATAGAATCGAGCTTTGCATTTCAAAATATATCTGGACTTTTTCGCAATGCAAAAATGCACCGAGAAAACATTTTCAACATATTTAAATAAGTCGTTTGTGCACTTAACATTACCATCTTATTCCTTTATGTCGATTTTTTTATTTATTTATCGATTCAGCCTTTAGCTACCATCCTATCTCTCGACGCAATATTTTTTCCTCTACAGTATAATATTTTATTGGAATTGACATTATTGTCACCCAAAGGAATACAAAGATAAAAGTACCCGGGAAAAAATTATGTGATGTACATCCGAATTAAATTCAGGAAAATCAATCCATCAACACAAAAAAAATTATTTTACTTCAATTACTTATATTTTATTGAAAGTATATTGAAAATGTTTTAGTTTAGTGGATGCTGCACTCTAAAAATTATTTGACTTTCTTTGAAGTAAACTTATTCCAAAATTTTTGTAATAAATATAATTTATTTTATTATCTCCTAAATTGTTTCCAAAACTTTAATAATAGTTGATATTTGTATGTAGGTTAGTTACTGTGGTGAGTTACGGAAGGTCACGTACGATTACGGTTTTGCGTCGAAGCTGATTACACCAAATAAATCCTCGCCTGGTGAAGCCCAACTTGGGTGTACGTGTTGCAAATAATTCCAGACAACTATCTGGAGAAATCGATTTGTTTAAATATCATCAATCTTGCAAATCATATTTCTTTATTGAATATATTATATATTAAACAACTAACTTCCTATTTTTAATAAAAATTTTAAAATTATCAATGAAAGAAAAGTTTCCCTTAAATATATAAGGTTCCTATTCAAATATTTAAACTGGTGGTCCAGTAGTTACAATTCCTAAATTAATAATTTCTCGCATGAAAACCTCTTATTATATTTGTCTTCAATTTAGAAGGATTCTGTTACATTGAGGTGTATACACAGTTTCTATCTGCATCTCCAATCAATTTAAAGTTGTACTTTGAAATAACATGATTAAACAAGAGTAATTAGGTTCCTGTCAACCATTTGCAATAGAAGCTTTGTTGATGTCAATGCAATTTGCGCAATCTGTTCAAACTGATACAGCGAACTTAACAGCTCTTACTTAATTATTATCAATTAAAAAAATAAAACTCATTTATATAAATTATTTTTATGAAAGGGAGGAGGGGGATAATTAAGATAAGTAAAGTGAAAATGTATTTTATGTTTTCTGTTTTTTTTCTTTTTAATTAAAATTTGTTTTAAGGACAATATTTTCTGTAAATTCAGGCTGCATGCTAATTACTGAATTTTCTCTTGGCGCTATAAAATTACTTTTTGTTGTTGGTATATAAAAGTTGGATATTGTAGTAATGCGTTTTAAAAATGTAACAGGATGGAAATTTGATTAAAAATACCTCTGTGTTTTGTGATTATAATAACATTAACTCGAAAAGTTGCTCAGAAATAAAATTTTAATTATAATTTTACTTTCATTAACAATGTAAGAATGATATTTTAATTTACATATTATTTTACTTACTGTAGGTATTAAAATATAATTTGATTTCTATATCAAAATAAATTTTAAGTGGTAATTTTACGTATCAATTTTATAGGTATGTTGAAAGGATTATGTTCACTTAAAATTTAAGAACCTTTTAAAATTTATATACCTAAATGCAAATTAATTTTTCGAAATGTCTATTAGATAATAAAATATTTATATACCAATTTGGAAAACATCTTCAATTACTCTCTGCTTTATTACTAAAGATAAAAGTGAATTTTATATATTCCATTATCTTCAGGATTTTTTCTTCCCTTGATCCTCTCGTATATTTTTTTTGCATGCTTTCCACCTGAAGATGTTGTTAAAATTTTTTATTGTATACTATTAGCTGTAACAAGTAGTAATACCTTGAATTTAATTTCAGAAATGTATTGAGTGCAATTTTACAACCGACTTATAAATAGAAATGTATCCTTGTTGATATTTTATGCGGTAGTGGATGTATTCTCGTCAACATATTTTTATGATGTATATACCCATACAACTGTAAAATATACATAAAGCCCTTTTTATTTGCATGCCAGAGAACCCCAGATGCAATTTTGCCTGGTTTTATGTTTCTTTTTTTTTCTTGAAAGGGGGATTCTTCCAAAGATTAACCTTACACCAATATCCGGATCGAATAGATTTTATTTTGATAACATTTTTATAGCCCCATGCACACATAATTAAGCTAAATAAGGTTTATAAGAAAAAAAGAAGAATATTAATTAATTTTTGATATGGGATGTTGTCACGATGCATCATAAAGTCGAATTTTGTAATTTGATGGGATGAAATAACCGATCAGTGAATCCCCAGGATGATAATATATAGATAAACTACATATGTATATTGGAGGTTGCCGGAAGGAGGCAGGAGATGGTGCTGTTTAGTAGCTGACCCAATTTCCGGTGTCAGATAACCGGATGGCCGGAACAACTCACTCTGTTTTCTACGGTTATCCTTCATCCCGCACGCAAAAAAAAGAATGATGGGGTTAAAAAATTATACGCAAATCAACAAATTTCAAAAATGATTTTATATTAAAATATTTTAAATTGTTCACGAGGAATTAAAAATAATAAATTTAGGGATTAATATAATTTCAATATTAATCATACAGAAACACAAATAATCATTTTAATCTATTTTACTGATAAAATAGCAAGATTTACTCTTTCCAACTAAAATTTCCTTTTTCTCTTTACAAACTTTTTTAAGAGGATAAAAAAACATTAAAATTGGCAATTAACCTAAAACTAATATACTACCCTGGAATAATTTTATATTTCTTATATGTTAGGTCATTATTAAATGTGATTAACATGCATGTAAAACGAGGTGTAGCTTAATTAATATGGGCAAAGTTCCCGTGTGTGCAAGCTTTAAGAGAAGATGTATGGGCTTTAAGTTTTAGAATGGAGGCATACGCGCGTTTAATTATTGCTATGTAGGTCATATGTTATGTTATACAATATTATTTCGTTACACTAGCACTCATAAATATTTATAAGGAGAACAATTTGGGGCCTTTTGGGACCATTACACACAGCGCATATGATATGTTTCTCCTTGATTAAATTATAAAAGCCAAAACAAGCATGTACAAGTAATATACTCAAGAAATTGATACATCGCGGTTAATTACCCGACTATTTTAATATTAAAATAATTAATTAGTAAACAGTATAAAACTGAATTTAATAGAAAGTAATTATTTTTTAGACGAAAAATATTAAATGGAAATTATTTATTAAATCGTATGTAGTAAATCTCGTTAGTGTTGATTGAAGGGAACACCTCATAGTGGAATAATTAATTAATCAGGGGTAGTTTCAGCTTAGCAAATCCTCCTTCTCACCCCCGGAAATAAATGGCGTTGCGGATGTGTGTTTAATTGGGATTTGCATATCTTATAAATGGTTGCGATTCTGTCCACAATACACCCCCTCTTTAACGAATCGATAATGTTAATAATCTATAGATAATTAGAGCAGTATCAGCTTGTATTATGATAACACGAATCATGTTTAAATGCTAATACTGCAATGAATGAGCAAATAACCGTCAGCAACATAAGGCATCGTACAACTAACTTATGAATAAACATTCTGTTGGTGTGTTTACATTGTTATACATGATTTGTGTGGCATAATGTAATTATTGACATTTAATTTCTTCCCTTTTTTGCACCCTGATGCGAGAACATCGAAAAATTCGAGTTAACACAGTGGATAGAATGCGTCAGAACTGTACCCTAGTAAATCTCCCAGCTTATTATGATGATCCGAAGAAAGAAAAAAGAAAAGAGAGAGGAAAAATCCTGACTTTTGTGTGGACCTTGAATACTTATTCCGTTCTAGAATATAAGAAGAATATATTGATAGGTTACCGAAGATTTAACTGGATTGGTTAGTTTGAAAATAAATGTAGCTTCAAAATGTGAATGTGCTCACCAGCGGAAATCAAAGTTGACGGCTTTGGGAGATCCCAGTAAGGTAATAAAAGGGAAAGGGAATATTATATTGGGGCTAATTGTGAATTTTAAGAGGGCGAAGGCTTTCTGTAAACCACCGCCAATTAAAATCTCATTCACCACCATCCCCACGCAAATTGTATTTATTACCGCGATAAGTCACATCAATTCGCCACTTTAATCCTGGAATTACCTCGAGACCGAGAAACGAATTAATTACAAACCGGCTCCGAATAATTTTCCTTAAATTATCAAAATGGGAAATATTTTTTTGTTCATAATCAAACCGAAATTCAATAGTGCACTAAATTAAATATATTTTGTTAACATTGTGATTGAGACTACTAAAACAGGCGAAAAGTATTTTTTAAACATTATATAATTAGAAAAACATTTAAGATAGCGTAAAATATAAAATTCTATAAAAGATTTAAATTTAAAAAAATTACACATGTACCATATATTATTTCTATTTTTAGTCTGTACCAATTTAACCAACATTTTAGCACACAAATGTTCGGGACATCCCATGCACAAAGATAAAAATGAATTTTTAATAAATCTACCCTCACCATTCACATGCAAATTTTCTTTAATAATGTTACAATTCTACACAAAGCGATATTAAGCAGTGCGGAAAGCTTGTGTACTATACGAAAAGTGCACATTACACATAGAACTAAACCGAAACATACCAATTTGGATTGCAGATAGCCGCTTACATTTACTTCTCTACATCGAAACATAAAACCGCATAAACACATTTATACTTGATTTCTATACAAACTATATTTATAAATTAAAATGTAAAAAGATTTTATTTCTTTATTAAGAAACATCATTAATAAAATGAGAAGTTAGATATTTAATGAAGTAAAGGAGTAATATTGTGCACATATTTCCTGAGTTTACTGACTGTTAATATATAGTGGAATAAAGCAATTGTAAGTTTAATTAGTGCATAAAATGGTACGTGCTTAGAATTATTAATGTTACTTTGGACTGTGTGCGCATATAAGCAAGTTGAAAGTTAACCGCTACATTCCTCAACTTTATTTAGTATGATTCTAATAAAAACTATTTTTATCTCATTTATTTTTATATAAATCCTCTCTGATTTCATTGTTTTATTAAATTACGATTTGCGTTATAATCACAACGTTTTTTTTAGTTAGAAGAATTTTTAATCGAACAATTCATTCGTCCAATTTATTAACAAGTGACTATTTCATTTAGTAAATGAATACGTGTAATTTTGAGAGTAAAGAGATGGAAAAGCGAAAAGCTTAATTTTGATTGATCTATTTTTAATATCTTGCTAATTGCGTCACGTAAAACTTAGATTAATAATAGGCGGGGAGCTTTGTGGGAAATACCGTCGTTAATATTTTGGTGAATAAACAGAGAGTTGCACGCATAAAATTAAGTAATTAAGGTTGATTAAGAATTTTCATGTTACCATATGAATTTAAGGAATTAACTAACTTTAGATAATATAATTATTCTAGCAGTTCAAACAATTATTTCTTATATCATCTATTAAGTGTTTGTTTCCTTAATAAATTAATTATGAACAAAAAACTTCAATATAAGTTAAAAATCATTTTTAGTAATAAAGCCATATTACCTTAAAAGATATTTTGTTGATTTTGAAATTAAATGAACTTTCCCTGCTGTGAAGTCTCATCGATAACTCAAAAAAAAACTTCCTCCTTGTCGGATTTCGCTGGGGAGCCATAACACGTGTTGGCCCTTCATCTCTGCAAAAAAAAAGTATAATTCAACTTCCATTTTTCTATATCATATAAATTTTTTAATTAAACTTGTACAAATCTTTTCAATTAAACTTTTAAAATTAAATAAATTATGCAAGTTTTATCGCATCCTGGTAATTTCCTTTCCATTGCTTAACAAACCCAAGGGATGAGGTGCATTTTGGAATAGTACATTAACCTAAAAATAAAAGCATGGGAAATTGTTATAAGCAACTAACCCCTGGCAGATTTCTTGACTAACAGCTATCATACCTCCCCAGGCACCACTTAACACATATTCTGTACCTTCTTAATACTCATATACCACATTCTCTAACGAAAATAACAATTCTGTAAATAAACCCCTTGCTAGAAACGGTTGTTCAGAAACTTAAGTTTCGACCAAATTTATTTAGCCTTCATCATATCCCGGAAACATTAAAATACTAATACTATTGTAGTAACTTGAAAATGATAAATTAAATTAAATTGTTTTATTTTCATTAGAAATTGTAAATTTTCAATTTCAAGTTTAATCTCGCTGCAGTCAGCTTATTTAAAAATAGTAAATAGTCTTCCCATTGTTGTGTTGAGTGACATTTAAACCGGAAGGAGTAATCAATTTTTAAATTGCTTGAGAGAAGCTTGGCCTGCAAGCTGTAGCACGTTTTCCTCGGGGAGATATTTATCAAGTACCCAAATCCTCCAACGAGTTAGCGGTTTTGTTCTTAACACCCATTCCATCCTACGATTACCGTGTAATGAAAGAAGCTTTAAAAATCATTACTGCGGATCTTTTCGAGAGATCTATAAGCGAATCTGTTTGGGCAAGCATGTTCCGGTTTCCATTAGGAACTGTCAATGCTTTGAATTTATTAGCAATCAGGGTATAAATTAAGTGCACAATCTATTTATCGGCCCGTAAATTAGGAAACAGTTGCAAAATCTTTTTTTTTCTTCTGTTGTATATATTAAGAAATAGAGGTGGGGTGTATTTACAAATTTTAATAAATAAACAGAGAGTTTGGTGTTTTCCATTAGGGTTGTTTATGCTTGCATCCTTCGCATTCATGTAAGTTCCATTAATCGCGGTTTCCGCGCACCCAGCTAGTGACACTGATAGATGGGGGACATTCACATTGAAAGGGGGGTCCTTTTGTCAGGTATGACCAACGGTATATTGCATACGCCGCACCATGTCACACCAACAAATGATCCATTGCACAATGCTTCCTTCCATTCTTCACCCAAATACAAACAAAAAAATTTACAAATAAAACTAAACTTTATAGTTTTGTAACCCCATTTCATGATATAAAAGAAAATTTATGATGAAAATAATAACAATAATTTTTATTTCTGTTTACTAACAGCTTTCACTCAACTTCTATTATCTTTAATAAAAATTTCTTTTTAAATATTATTTCATGATTTTTTTTTATAATCAATTACATTAAATTATTCAAAATATATTGTTTTGTGATAAATTTAATTTAAAACTAAATTCGAAACATTTCCAATAAAAATTTTTGTTAAAGTTTCTAACTCTAGCTGGAGGGTTAGTTTAAATATTCATTAGGTAAATTAAATAGCGTGAACCGTCGCACAAAGTAATCAATCAATCTGTTTGTGTATCAAACTAAAGCCGTGTGGTACCCCTTCCTTGTAGGAATATATTGGAATTTTTTTTTTGGAAACCTTTAACCACATTGGTCTCAGTATATTCCCCCTTCTCTCTCCAAACGACATGTAGAATTGCATTGTTCTTATTTTGCAATTTACTAGTTCCATCCAACAGAGATGTAACCGTTGTCGAACCCTCGTCACGACTATTCCACCTACACATTATCTTATCTAGGGTGAAGCCTAGTATGTATTAACTACTGATCTGAAATAAAATGAGCTGGAAAACTTGGAATAACATTCAAATTCAGAATTTTAGGGTAGTTTATATTAACTTTCTAATGACACAAACAACCCCAGGCGATTTAATAATATTCAGTTTTGCAACGAATATCGAGGAATATAGAATTTCATTCTGGGAATTGTATTTTAACCTATCAAAACCAGAAATGAATTCAGACATTTTAAACTTGTATGATGAAGAGAAATAAACGAAGATTTTTTTGTGGATTGATGGAGTCAAAGTATTGGTTATAGGCGTTTTAATCATCTGAATTAAAAGTTAATTAACTTTTAGAATAAAGAGAAATTTAGTAAAATTTATACCAAGAACTGTGAAAAGTGAAGTAGAGTGTTAAAAGGTATTGTTAATGTGAATATTGTTATAAAGTTTTGTGATTTGTGTTGAAGGTTCTGTAATACTCAGGATAATTTAACAGCCTCAAGACACATGGCAGTCCGGCACAGTCCTGTTTTAACTCATTCATCATGTCTTATTGTTTGCGTTTATTCCCTTAACTGTAATGCAAGGGTTTTATAAAATAACAATGCAATTCATAACACACAAAATACTAAATATTATATGTCATAAAAAAATTAAGCTATTAACTTCAATCATTTAATTAAAGAAATAAAATTAAAAATATAAAATGAATCGCTGTATGAACCGAAAAGGATCAGAAGGAGAATTAGGTAGTGAAATGAGTGTATTATTTAAGAGAATTAGTTTGTTACATTCGCCTTTGCTTACAATTATACATAATACTAGAACTAATTAGAAGTTTCTGTTTAAATTTGCTTTTATTCTATTTTCGTTTGCAGATAGCAGATTTATAGGACACAACAATTAACTTTGAATTTCCACTAAAACCGGATGTAATTCGAAAAGCAATAAGATTGAAATCAGCTTAATGAATAATTTAAATAGCAAATTTAATATAATTAAACTCATCGTATCTATGCGTTTTGTGGTAGTTTTACTCCACTCCATTGAATTTTCATTCTATCAAACATTGATGGAAAGCAATAAAAATTTATAGCGGGTCTCTTTATGTAAAGCGCAATCCAATTGCAATTACATTTTATTGAAATGTAAGATAATCATTCCTCTAGAATAGTAATTTTTCTCTGATAATTTCTTTCTAAAGGTTCATAAATCCCCTAATTGCTAAGGATCTAAGTTTGCCTTAATATTTAATGCTCAACTTCCACGTAAATGCAAAGTGGTTTCTTCATTGCTAAAAGTTCCGATCTTCTGTGGGGCTTTTACAAGCTCATATTAAGCCCATTTTCTCGGAAATTGACCGCAAAGTTATAATTTTAATGTTATATTCCATGATAAGTTTTGTGGGGCAAAAAATTTGATTAAATGTTTATCCTTTGAATTATTTTTATGTGCGGGTTTTCGAATGAATAGACGTATGCGCTTATTGTATTATTCTATTTACAGAATACTGATAGCGGCATGTTTATAGAACAATGCAAACAAAATTGCAAACTAGGGTAGAGAGAGAGAGAGAAAGACGTAGAGGTGGAGGTGCTGCAAATAAATTTACTCGCATGATATGAGAATTGTGTCTTGTTACTATATTTCTCTTCAAGCGCATTTAATATTATAAATTAATTAAATAGACGTGCACTTACTTCATTTGTAGTAAAGTCTCATCTCCAACAAAATTTAATAAACCAACATCATTAATCTCTAATAGATGTCGTTGTGATGATATTTAATTAATGCTCTCTAAAATATTGCAAGGTAAACTATTTTTCTCATGCATTTCATTAATCAAATTGTAAAGATAAAGTAAAATGCACATGTATTATAGTAGAAAAACAATCAGAATTTAAAACATGTCAATGTATACGAGAAATAAAATAAGAATTAAAAAAAAACTTCGGAGATTATAAAAGTTTTGAGAGTTGAAGGATATGGGGTTGTGATACATCTACGTTTAGCGAACTTGATCCTATACGGATGTGACATTTGTTCCTGACGGTCACAGGTTTGAATAAAGGCCACACTGAAATTGCTACATTGCATGAATTTACATAAAGATTTTATCGCGATCTGCTGCTTAAGTGAATCCATACGGGAATTTTATATTCAACTCACAATAAGGATTTAACCTCTTAAGATTGTCCAGTTTAATATTATTCAAGTCATGTACAAATTAACTTAACTACAATCTAGATAAACTAGAAAAAGTCGATCAAATTAAGATAAATTTTATGAGATTGGTATTGTATTGGAAACACTTAAAAAGGACAAATAGAAATTGAATGTAAGAACAAAGGGTTTCAATTTAATTAATTTATTTGTTTAAAATAGAAAATTGTATTTTCTTTATCCTTTGAATATGTTAAAATTCGCTTTATGATCACATGTTAAGTTTAGTAGATAATAAAGTATTTTGAAATAGAAATGCAACTAACTTATCAGACAATTCACCCTTTCGTTAATGTAAATATGAACACAATTGATTCAACAGCGCAAAGATCTGAAAGGAACGTTAAATTATATAGTAATGCATTCATGCCTTTGTAGTAGCTATATGAAACATAAAATTTCATTCTATCTTCAGTTGGATAAAGCGTTAAAACCCAATGCAATAATAGAGTTGTTCGGATGGAACGAACAACCGCTTTTAGAGGTATTCCGCAAATCAACGTTTTTCAAATATACTAAACGGATTTTTGATCGATACTCGTTTCAGCCTGTTTTATTGATTGACCTAAATAATTCATTAAATCTTTAACTTTAATTAAATTATTTATTTAAATTGGTTGTAAGTTTAGGAACGAATTTATAGGATAATAAAGTAACTAATAATCGTAAGTTATGCCGGAATTGTTGTTGGGACCATGCAACATTACATAACAATATATTATATAATAATGTGCAAGGTTCATACTTCCTTTTATGAAATAGTTCGGAATGCCGACCTCTCTACCCTTATCCTAAATTTATTCATGCACTGCTGATATATCTAAATAACACAATGCTAATTTTATTCTTACATTTCTCAATACCCACCCCAATCTAATATAAAAGCAAATTTATTCAAATGTGCCCAATAAATATTTACAAAACACATTCGCATCAAAATTTTATATATTTAAATTTTAATTATAGTAAATCAACCCTGGAACATAACATATCGGCTTTATGCAATTTCATTTGAGTCTAAAACAGAAATCATGTTAAATAATAATTTTCCAAACTTTTTGAAATATGAAAGTTATTAACTTCCTGTCAAAAAGTTTAAATTTTAATTTAAATTTGGTCTTTCAAATAAAATTAACAAGATATTTTATTTTTAGTTTAATCATTGAACGTCCTTAACATTTTAGAATTTGAAAAAGTCCCTGATTAAAGAAATATTAGGAATCACTGATTCTAGATGGAATGTTATATTAGTTTGTTGTGCTTTTAATCACAAGAGAATTATTTGAATTTGTTGTTAAATTAGTTAAATTCGGACTTAGTTAATAAAGATGTCGAAACAGGCGTCCTTACACAAATAAGATTTGTTTCAAATTAGGTCACAAGATTAATTTGAATGGTGCAAAGAGGAAGCGGAACTATTGTCCCGAAGCATCCACCATAAAGCATTTTCGTTTCCCGTTCCGGGTAAGACGGTAGGAGGTCAAGTTCTCTGGATTGATTTGTTTGAGGTGTAGGGAGTGGTAAGTAAGTAAGTGAGTTGTGAGTGTTTGTGAGGCAGCCCCTTAAAAGCCGCCACCTGTACAATGTGTACACATTTCCCTCGATGGCTTGCCTATATCGACCGCTAGAACTTGCCTCGCCGCATAGCCTCCGGAACAACCACAGCTCACACCTTGCCAGATTAAACGGTCCTCTACGTCGCATTCTTACGAACAACTTCAAAACGATTTATCATTCTTCAAGTAGCATTGTTTTATCTCACATTCAACTTGGAAAATTGCACATAAATCTTCCATGAGTACATTGTTTGGAATTTTACCTGAAAAAATTTGATTGAATTTAATTTGTATAAAATAAAATTTACCCAAACTATCATTATCGTTACTATTTGGGATGTTGTGGTTACAAAAAGTGCGTTTGATAAAGGTACATTTAGTGACCTGTTAGAACCACGCATCGCCCTCTCAATAGTTCCCAGGAGTATAATTCTCTTAGTACCGTTTCCAGGAATTGTTCCAACCTTTTTGCATTTAACGGGGCGTTTGCTTTTCTCTGCAGAATTTTACTAGATAAAAAAAAATGAACTTACATTTTACAAATATATTTTTATTAAAATATATAGAGAAATAAAGACACATTTACTCCTGAATAACAGTATTGGATACTTCCATAGAGATTAGGTTCAACTTAAATCCCATAAAATAAGGTTAAAGCTAAGCTGTAACAAATTGATGAAGTAAAGTTAGATGATATATTAAATCCGGTATTTTCTTCAAGTCGACCCATAATTTATCAATCGCGGATAAGATGGGGTGGATATCTCGTTATAAAACGTTCCTACTTTTACTTCAGTAATTTCTTATTAATTGATAATTTAAATTTATGGGCCGACTGTAATTAAATGAAACAATTTATCACAGGGAATTTTATTAATGCAGGTGAATTTCCTCATTTGCATATGTGTTTATATATAAATTTAAGGGAAAACATTAAATCATAAAGGATCTAATGATGATATAAGAAAACTTTAAACCCATGAGGGTAGTTTTGTTTTGTTTTCCTTAGAGAAAATATATCTCCAATGATAAGAAAGTAATTGGAAGAAGAATCAAACGAGAACTTATAGGTGGGTCAGTTGGAGGTCTCAAAGGTGAAAGAGGATATTCCTCCTTTACCCATTGAATAATTCATTATGCGTGCCATCTCCGGTGCAGTTAATGGCTAGTGATTCACGTGTAGATCTATCAATTAGGGGTGGTTGCGTCTAGGTAATGCGCCCTTCACGCAATCTGTCTATTCTCCGGAACTACACATCCCCCCATTAATAAATAACACTCCAACACGCTTACAACTTCATTTTTATGTTGAAGCGTAAAATATGAAGAGATATCTCGCGAGATTTCAGGTAATCAGGAGAATTTGCAGTTGAAGCACGACGCACACCTGTCACACCAGATAATATTTGGGAAAGTGACCGCCGTTTGGGGACCTACCCACAAGAAATTTCCTATTATCACGTACCAAACTTGGATATGTTAGATCCAAAACTAAAACGCTAATTTATTGTGCGAAAGGAATCGACCCAATTCATAAACTTTTTTTTTTCTTTTTGTTTATGTCAATTCCCAAGTTAAAAATGATTTCCTATTATTTTATTGATTTTGTAATCACCTTTTTAACTATCCAAACGCCGTTTTATTAATAGTCTCTCTTTTTTTCTCTGTCAACTAATTTAGTCCAACGCTTATCTCTCTTAATTAATCACATCATTTTTTACAGAAAAGCCAATAATTAATTAATCACGTAATAATTATTACGTTAATTAACCCGAATACTCATTTTAAATTTATTTTTTTGAAGAAAAATACAACCTACATTGTTTTTTTTAATATTTATTCATAAAAATAAATAAAAAAAGTTTCAATAGAAGATGAATCCTTTCGAATTGAAACAAATATATAAAATTTAAAATAACATGTAAGATTTCACAATATAATTGAAAGCGACAATTTCAACAATGGACATTTAGGCAAACGTATTAGATTGATTTCACATATAGAATTGACGATTTATGTCCAATATCCGTAGCTAAACAACTTTTCGAAAGAGCAATATCACACCAGTCCGACAAATATTGATAACCTATCAGATTCACATTAATGTCGAGTTTAAATGAGAGACGGGACCACTCACCGTATTTTAATTGAATATATTTCATAAACCAAAAAACACGCGTTTGGTTCCAAATAGAATGTGATATAAATTTTTGAATAAAATTTTATTATTTCATGGGACTTAAAATTACACGACCTAGTTTCTAAAGTTTTACAAACTGTAATGATATTTTAATGCGATGGCAACAACTACATTACCATCCATAATTATTACATAAATAATACAATTTTAAAAGTTTTTTTT
>JAODAH020019122.1:0-14320 GCA_027574865.2 Coproporus ventriculus | reverse complement strand
CTAATAATGACATAACCATTCGGAAGTTGGAAATCATTGATCTGCTTAGAAAATTCATAAACATCCCCCACGTAATACTCATTTTGAACTCTACAGATTTTGTTATAATTGAAGCAATCCAACCTGATACATTTTCAATTGGCGAACCTATTGCCGACACCACTGGTCGAAGGGGACAATTGTCTTTAGGTGTCTTGGGGAGGCCATACAGTTTAGGTGGGACTGATTTGTACGTGGTTAGTTTTTTTGCCATGATAGTATCAATATGCCTTCTTTCCTTTAGTTCTTTAGTTATGGCATTGTGTTTTATTTGTATAGAATTAGTAGGGTCATTCTTGAGTTTTAGATAGGTTTTTTCATCATTAATAAGTTCTAGTATTTTTTTGTCATAATCGTCTTTATACATAGCAACAGAAACATTACCTTTGTCTGATTTTAATATTAAAATATTGTTGTTGTCCTTTAAAAACTGTTTGATTTTGAGGAAATAACGTCTTAATGGGTTATGTGTGTTGTATTTTTTATATTTATATAACATTTTGGAGATGATACGGTTGGAAATCTTAAACAATGGATAAAGACTTGGTAATCAGCGAGCCGATGTATTGTCGATGTGCCACTTTCTTTTCTCTGATAAGATTTATAGGTTCTAACGCAAATAATATCGGAAAAGAGAACTTGTGCTTTCTTGGGATAGCAATATGAGTCTCTATGGCTGTCTGCATATTATTATGAAATGTACATATTGTTTGCTCTAGTTGCTTAAGATATTTAGCCACCTTACCTTACCATAATAATAACACACAATTTATCAATTTTTATATTTTTGAAATCATAATAGAAATCCTCTGGCAGAGGTTTACTTAAAGTATAATTTAAACAAATTTCTAATGGGGGATAATACATTTCGGTTAGTGTTAATTCATTTGTTATAAAGCATTCAGCGTTATTAAAATTAGAAAAGACTAAATCCAACAGAACTTGTTGCTCATTTCGGACACCATTTTGTTGGACAAACCCACAACCTACATAACCATCGCACAATATACAGGCATATTCACTATTTATTTTTTTATTTATCATTGATCCACAGAACATTTAAAACGCTGTTTAAGTTGAAGTCTCGTACGATGAAAATTGATGAATCCTCGAATAGATTGCAAACGTCTGATAGAGTAATAATATGATCTTTATTAGTATTTGTTTCAGATTTAGGTAGTATGTAGACACATCCGACGATAACATTTTTTCTTAATTTTATTCCAACCCATATCTCCCGTCTGCTTCCAGTATCCACATTGAGACGGAAAGTTCGAAGTTCCTATTTGACAGCAATGAATACACCACCTCCTAACATTTTGCTAGAGGTGTGGATGTATTATATCTAAATAGAATATAACGTGCATCAATGAACTCATGGCCTTTGATTGAGCTACATAGCCAGGACTCAGTAACGCATATTAGATCGTAGTTACTACAAGTAACTGAATTAAAAAAAAAATAACAGTTTTGTTCGCAAACCTTTCACATTTTGATGCAAAATTGAGGTTTTAAGTGTAAATTGGGAGTTTTCTAAAATCCGCTTTTTGAATCGCGATGAATTCTTTAATAGCAACTCCAACTAACCATATCGAAAGATCTAATAATTTATCAAAATGAGACTCATCAATTCCTATTTTAAAGCAATATGATACATTGGAGTTTATCCGCTGATAACATTTGTCGTCGATATTTGTGCCCTGGATTTTTCAAACTTTTTCTTCAATTTTCTTAGAAGTGATGTGTGATTCAACTCGATATACATGGATCCATTTCTTACGTGCCGTACTAAATTTAAAAGAATGATTTAAGATTGCCGTTCGTAATCCAATTATAACAAAAAATTTATTAGATTGTTTTTTTTTATGGATTTTCTGAATCTGACAATTCATTAGATGATGCAACATTGGTTTCCGAACGATTGGTAAGGGGTTCAGAAATTTTATTAGTAGTAGAGACTGGATTTTAAAGACATTAATTTCTTCGCTCTTAGTAGATATTTGTTTACTTATTACAGATTCAGTTTTATTAGCTGAGTTTTTGGCTATTACCATCTCGTTAGATAAAGTTTCAGTTATATTTTTCATATAAATTTGTAAAGATCTTGTGATATGTACAATACTTGTTTGATTAAATTATTACTTCTAATCTAAATGATTAAAACATTTAGATTAATTGTTGTAAAATATCTTCCCCGCCTATAATTTTTGAACATACGGGGCGTCGGGAATAACAATGCACCGATCCATCATCCCAAATAAGTATATATTTTACAGCCGTTGCGTTGCACACAAAGTGTGGAATTTAGATCTATTTAGTCGACACTGGGCAATCTTAACTTCAGATTATATTAATTGTATATATTTCGAACAACCAATATCTTTATTTTCGTTAGCAGATTCACCCATGTTATCAACATTCAAAGACTACAGCGATTTAAAATAATATGAGTCGACGAGAAAAGAAAACACATATATTTAGAGAGCACCTACACAGTGCTAAGGAATATTGATATAGAAAGAAAAAGATTAATTCAAATTATGCCGTACATTTAAATTCCGAAAAACATAAATGTAGTGATGAATATTTTTTACGGCACAGAGAGAAAAAAGGTGAAAAATTTAATTAGATATTAATAAATACAAAAGTAAATAAATTATCAAATGAACAGTTTGATGTCAATGATTCTCCATTGTTAAATTTGTTTTTCTATTCCACGTATACAATGATTACTTTTTCTATTCCACGTATACAATTATTACTTTGTAGCACAGTTTTTGAGCCAAAACAGTGCTACAAAGTGATACTTTGTGGCACTGTTTTTGGTAACTTTAATTAATTTGGAGCTGGCAGTATTGACTGAAATACCAGTGTAGAACTAATTATTTTAGATTATATTTAAAAATTCCTTTAACCTAAAACTTTTTGGTTGAATTTTCAAGTGTCATTGCAGTTTTTATATTACCAACTTCGAAAACTTTAAACACTATTCAAACTAAGAAAATAAATAAATGCAAATTTACGCGAAATAGAAATAAATTTATGAAAAACTCTTATGATAAATGCCACTTGTAAAACTGACTTATTTGCGCAACTCAACGCTACGCGTTTTACGAGATGTCTTTTTATAATACCCGTGTTACAAATAACTATTATGTAACCAAATGTAATAATGTCAATTTTTAATTAATTGTAACGCTTGAGAAAGTTATTATATAGCGAAACGCGTCGCATGAAATAAAAATAAAAAAATATATAATTTTGTTGAAATTTAACACAAATAAAAATATTTATTTATTGAATATGAATTTCAACCAAGTAATTTATGAAAATGTATGTAAATATTTTTTTTATTGCCTTCATTTCAATACACTTGCTGTTAAATAATTAGCATGAAATTAACTATTTACAAACAGAAAAATGTTTTCAGTGTGCGAACGTGAATTTGGTAGTTTCGATGCGCAGCATAGTTAATTTGAAAGTAGTACTGTAATAATTATTTCCAAAAATTATCTGCCTAGTTATATTTTTTGAATTTGAATATTAAATATAATATATTACAATAAAAATTACAGAATTTTTTATTTTTTTTTAATAAAAATTCATCAATTACCATGTCAAAATTATTCATGATAGCTCTTTAGAAAAAGTAAACCACAGAAATTAATTGAGAATGTAATTTAGTTCCGATTCATGCCAATCAAAATCTAATATTAATGGAATAACTAAAGAGATAATACGTGGATATATACAAACATGTGCATGTTATATGAATAGACACGTGGTTGAAACCGCATTGACAGGACTTATAAATAAACAAGAATTGCGTGTCCCACATGTCTTCATGGTTGCGGCTTCAGTCAATGGCTTCATGAGTGTGCAAACACGAAAATAAATGCGGACACAATGTATATGCTCACGAAATAAACATAATAAACAATGACCAATGAAAAATTGTAATGCACAGATGCTGCACATTACCAATGAAAACCGGTTGAATGTTCTTTAATTACAGTCGAAAAAAAAATGGTTTATTGAGACTACTGAAAAGCAAATACATACAACAAACTGTGATCATTAAGTTTTGGTATGTTATTATTTTTTGATTGAAGGCAATTATTGCAAATCACGAACTACTTCAATTAATCGAGCGGTTTTCAACTTCTCTCAGAGTTGTTTATAAATTCTTTCGGAATTAATGGCTTGAAAGTTTTAAGAAAATTATCGCATATTGTATTTAATTAGCATTCGATTTCGGAACACGCAAAAATTTCAAAAAACGCATAAAAGTATTCATAGGAATTCCAAATATAATTCTAGTATTTTAGTTGTGAATGACACAATATTAAATGTATGTATAGATTTTGCTGTACTCCAAATAAATTAGCAAGTAGAAACTGCGAAAAAGGATATGTATATTCTAATAAAAATGTCTATTTTTACTTTCTGCACACTACTTTGTAAGGGAAGTATTGAAATTTGTGATAGAAATCGACTTCGAGACTTTGCGCGCGCGCGGGTGTGTGTTGTGTGTGTGTGTGTGTGTGTGTGTGTGTGTGTGTGTGTGTGTGTGTGTGTGTGTGTGTGTGTGAGTGTGTGTGTGTGTGTGTGTGTGTGTGTGTGTGCATGTACGTATGTGGTGATTTCTTGTTACCTCTTTAGCGTTCAAACGCTTCACTCAATCAGCTTCAAATTTGGTAGAGACAAAAAAAAGACACCAACTTTTATTTTTTAAAGAATAGCATTATTTTTTTCCGTTTATACAAAATCTATTTTATTTCGAAAATAACGCTCTTTGTTTCATTTATTTATCTTTAAAATTAACGGAGATATTAACAATTTTATATTTTATGAAGTCACATCATTAGTTTACAAAAACATACATTTTTTAAATCATATCTAATTAAAGATCAACTAATTTATTTTATGACCACTCCAGATTTTTATTTGAGGATATAAAAATGTTTTCCGATAAGCATTTTCACGGAATATATGTAGCATAAATTGAATTGTAAACTGATTTTGATCTAAAAATTATTAAAATGCTTAATACCTATTTGCACTAGCACCATTTAAAGGTTAAACTGGCATAAACTTTGTTTAAGATTTAAAACGCGGTGTATTAAGCGGGATGATCCTAATCAATCCGCAACGACCTCTGAAGAGGCCGTAGGAGTGAATGTCATAATTTAGTCCATAATTTACTTCCACAATATTAAAAATTTCAAAAATTTTTTTTGTAAATTTATTAAAAAATAAAAGAATTTCTTATGTTCTTTTTTCTTTAATTTGTTTTTCAAGATGTCTAATATAACATTGTTCAATAGATAAACATTTTATTATAATTTTAATAATTTAAAATATATTTTGTCAATAAAATAATTTGTATTGGTTTGAAATTTTACATTCGATGCAAACGCTGCATTTCCTGCCAAGCGGGCAGTTTGATAAATCAGCGTCTTTTAAAAAATGGCACAAATCATTTCCGTTTAATTTATACACAAAAAGTGCATCTAAACAAAATATGTATTAATTTGGGCTGTGAATGCAACGGAAAGCAATAGATGTTTAGATGCCCTGGTTTTATAATAATTAATACATCATTATTGTTTTGCAATCTTCACCTCTGACTCTAACCACCTTTCAACCTCAACAAGCCTACAAAATTCGAAACATGACACAAAAAAATCCTACTTTATATTGTTTCCAAGCCTACAAGCTTAGGATGTGAGGCTGCATTCCAGCAGTGTAAAATCCTTTATCAAACAAACTAAATCGCCTTAATAAAGTGAAAAAGTGAGTTTAAAAAATCTAAATATTATATTCTCAGGCCAAAAATCAAGAGTAGCTTGGGATAGAATCAAAACTGTATTTTGAAACTAAGTACATGAACAGATGAAAAATATTTATTAAGCAGAAAAAAAAAACACATAAATGAAAGGAGAAATAATTTGCAAGTCCCGCTAGTAGCAGCTGGAAGATGCACAATAAAAATATTTACTAAAGGAGCAGAAAATAAGAATTGGAGAACTTACGGAAGTAATTAATGAAGATAAAAACAAGGAGTACACAACCATGTCAGCATCAAACTGCGAATGGTAGTTAAAGGAACTAGAGAAACAGTGCAAAAAGCAGTGTAGCAACAAGGTAACATTAAAGGTAAATGAACATAAATTTTTTGATTCATATTTTCAAAATAACACATTTTAATTAGCAAGACAAAAATTTATTAATATTTTTGAGAAGTTGTCAGATAAAATTCGAAACACGAGCCCACAATCTTTAAGACAATGTAATACGAAATTGTCTGATATCATAATTCCTATATTTAGCCGAAAATGTGAAGATTGGACAATGTTTCAAGATATTTTTAAAAAAGTAATTGATAAAATTAAATTTTTTACTAATATTTAAAAATAACTATAAGTTAAATTTTAAATTACTAGATAGAACATTTTAATCAACAAATCAATTAATACACATATTAATCATGTGTTTTATGCTCTACAATATGCTTATACTAAAAGCATAATTACATCAATTGAAAAACACCTACTTGAGAATCTGAGAAACTCGTAGGTCAATTGATTGTAATTCACTGTCCAGCGTGGCATTAGCCGGGGAAGTTGGTGTTTCTCAATTGATCTATTTATGCTTATAGTATAAGCTTATTGTAGAGCATAAAACACATGATTAATATGTGATTGATTTTTTAAAGTAATTGATTCCAACAAAAAATTATCAAACCTAGAAAAAATGCAATATTTAAAAATTTATGTTACTGGTGAAACCGGTAAAACTATTCAACATTTTACCATAAGTGAAGCTAATTATTCAGCTGCTTGGAATAAAGTACAAGAAATGTATAATAACAAAAGATTAATTTTAACTAACTTGATAGATAAACTTGTGAATATGCCTAGTACAAATTATGAATCTCCAGAAAACTTAAAACACTTGTATAATACAGTAAAAGAATGCCTAGAAGCACTAAAAATAATGGGAATCGTTGCAGATTCTTGGATCCCGATAATAATCTATTTTATGATAAAAAAATGGGATCCAGAAACAAATGATTTGTATGAATCAACAATTAAAAATCCCCTTGAAATTGAATTACTTAAAGATTACATTCATTTCTGCGTGCAAGATTTCATAGTTTAGAAACTGCAAAAGGAACTAAAAAAAAATTATGGAAAAAATTCAATCTAGCTACTTAATAAAGTTTATAACTACTGCTAAACAAAAGCTATAAAAATAAGTCAGATGCAAGATGTCCAAAATACAGCCACATCATTAGGAATATAGTGACATTTTATCCCACCATCTGCCCCACACCAAGTATCACCTTAAACGAGTAATTGGTAATTCCACATTAACATACGAAAAATACACAATATTATATTATATTAACTGATGATATGAATGATTTTAACGTATTAAACCCAGAACACTTTTTAATTGGGCGCGAGTTATTATCTGTGCAACAGTTGTAAAATGGTACAAAAGATGAGAAAAGAATTTGGGCGAACATGGTACAAAGAATATCTATATCAATAGCAACAAAGGTACAAATGGAAATTTAAAGAAAATGATATCGGAATGGGAGATATAGTTATCTTTAAAGAACACATCACGAGCCCAGATAAATGGCCGTTAGGAAAAGTAGTAAAAGTTCATCCAGATAAAAATGGCATAATTCGTGTAGTTACTGTCAAAAGATTCCAAGGAAATATTTTAGATAGACCTGTTCATAAATTAATTCCAATTCCAACACAAATTGATGAACAAGAAAAATCGAAAGAAGAAAAGCAAAAAACACCTGCGACTAGAAAAGTAAACGGTAGATCGAGGAAGTCGTTATGGAATATAGCATTTATAGTATTATCATTCCTTATAACAATTAATAAGACGGCTGCTTCCAAACTTTACAAAATTGAGTACCCAAATCCTAGAACTTATCTAGAAGACATGCAAATTTAGAAAGAGGAAAATTTAGAATTGGATTTAAAGAGGAAACGATACTGCAGAATGATACAGACTCATCTTACGATATGGTTGAAGAAATGGAAAACTTCTGTTAACAAACTGTTGAATGTAATGGACTAATACAACAACTACAAGAAAAAGAACGAGAATTGTCTTGGATTCAATTAGGATTAGACACAGTTGTTAGGAAACGAGCAAGAAGAGGAAGTTTATAAAAATATCGATGAATTAAATAAAAATCAAAAACAATTAATAACCGCATTCCACCATCAAACAAATTTTATGCTTCAAGCATTGTCAGAATTTAATAATACCGAAGAAAGAGTGTATGACAAATTAAGCCATTTACAAATAAAATTAAATCAAGGTCGGACGTCGATTAATCATATGAAAAACTGGTATGCCATAATTAATCACGATCAACCGCAAATCGAGTACAGCTATTTGAATAAACTACTTCAGCACTATAAAAGCCTTTCAAACGTTCAAGTTAATGTTGCAAATTTTTATGATTTCATTTCATCGACCCATAGTGATCAAATTCTAAACACAGCATCAACAAAATTACCATCAATTGAAATCATAATCTTCCCCAATCATACCAATAGAAATTAATCACAGCAAAGACTACATTCATCTGTATGGATATTTTTTTATACCAGAAGTTACCGATTTTGTTCTCATAAAAGCAATAGCAAGACTACAATACACAAAGGTACTTCCTAATTCATGATGAGGATCTTAAAACCAGCTTTTGTACTTCCGAGTCTAATTAAATATGATCATCATCTTACGTAAGAAAAAACTAAAACAGTCTCAGTGGAACATTTATTAAGTATAGCAATGAAGTGAAAACACAATCCGCTCGATTATATCAAAACCAATAAAAACAAACATCTGGAAGCAACTATGCACCGGTAACAGTTGGATGTTCACTACAGCACACAAACTTAAAATCGCAATTTTATGCAACGGTCAATGGGAAGACATTATTCTGAAAGTAAACAGCGCACTGTCATATATGCTTAGAAGAAAAATGCCCACATATAAATAACCCCACATGGAATAATGCCCACACGGAAAAATACTCACATGGAAATTACCGCGCGCAGAAAAAGTTCACTTGGGAGAATGCCCATACCGAAAAATGCGCAATTAGAAATAACCTCACCTAGCAAAATACGCACATGGAAAAATGCACAACTGAATACTTTTTTCAGAAAAATTTTTGAAAAAAAATCTTTAATCGCATTGAATTTAATTACGGGATTAATGATTTTTCCCACCGGGCATGATTTATATATCCATTAAAATTTATTGTATTTTGGTAACGATCTACAAAAATGATATTATAAGTACTTTAAGCAAAGAAAGTTGAAAGGATTCTACCACACTTACTATGTAATCTAATAACAAAAAAATAATTTTGTAAATATTAGTATTACTGCATTTCAATTTTGCGATATTATAGCTATTATACAGAGTGATTTTTTGTTCTTCCAATTGAGATAGAAATTTAAAAAAATCGCTGATATATAGGGAATTAAGACGGATTAAAGTAAAATATTTACAGAACTATATCATTTCCGAAAATACTGGAACTTTACGTCACCTTAATTTTTTTAAACGGCAGCTACCAATTACGAATAAATTTAAAATCTATGTTAAATTCTGAGTCCAATAATAAAATCAGTAAAGAGCTTCCAGTTTAAACGCGGCTGCTACTCATGAAGTGAGCCCTTTGTCGCGCCTCAGTTACTTGTTTTTTGTAGAAAAAAAAAGTTTCAGAACAAAAACCGTAAAAGAAATAAATATATCAAGCAAATAACGTTTACTCCATGTTTCTGCTGACACTTTTTCAAATTTTGCTTCTGTCAGCCTTCTAACATCGTCTAATGTTTGATTAATGTTAAAATGGGCAATAGATCTTTTTATCTGACTCCATATTAATCCTATTGGGTTTAATTCAGGGTGGTAAGGAAGCAAACGTAAAAGCGTAAAGGATGGTAAGGGCAACCGTTATCTGTAAAAATCTTGTCATGATTGTATTCAAAAATTTGTTCTTTATGGTTTTCAATCAGTTAGTACAAATCCTGTGTTAAGCTTTTGAGATTGTGCGGTATATTACGCTAAATCAAATATTGAATAATCTCATATTTTCTAGCAGTTGATATAGGAGCAGGATTTACTCGGATATTGTGGTAGGAACCATTGTCGCCAAGTACAATAATATTTGGTGGTAACATTGGAATCAAACAATTTTCTAACCACTTTCCAAAAATTTCTGCATTCATTTCTGAATGGTAGCGTCCTGATTCGAGCTATTTTGTCTGTTGTACCTTAGATATATGGTAAGGTCCTTTGTGTTCTTGTTCTGCTTCCTCTTTAATGGTTTTGAATGTGCTTAGTAGATCAATCATTGGGAATATTGATTTGTTAGGAAAATTTCTTTTAGTTTTCTTCCTGAATATGTAGGTTATCTGCAAGAGTTTCAGCTCGGTATATGAGAATTTTTGCAACTGATAAAATCTGCACTGGATGGTAATGCGAGTTACCGTGAAGATATCTGTAGTGTGTGTAGGCTTGCGATGTACAGAGTGTAAAATGGTGTCATCTTGCATACGTGTGCTTAAAATAAACTTGAAAATTAGGAGACAATTCTCAACAAAACCTGCTTCACCACCAGCATGATCAATAACTAAGCATTGACCTTTAGAAATATTTATTCTAAATCTAAAATTTGAACCGTCACTCCAAGATTTGTTTATTACATGACCATGATGAATGTAAGTTTCATGTAAATAAACAATATTTCTTTTTTCATTTCTGTAATTTTGAATATCCAAATCGTAACCTACGAATATTATATTTTTCAAATAAAGATAGAACGATTATCAAGAGTTTTCCTCCAAACCCGTTTTTCTTAACATTCTATTTAAACTGCTTATGCTACTAGTCCAACCAAAATTACGGAAAAGTTTATCCCTTAACAATTTAACAGTAATATTAGGTTTTTCCCTTAAATCAAAATTATAAATAATATTGAGCAAAACTCGTAGCAAAAAATTTGCAGGTTCTGTTATTGGTTTAGCTCTATCGCTTTCTTTTTTCAGTAAATTGGCCATCGTTTTCCTTGCCCTCTTTAATAACCCAAAGACACCTTTAGCATAAGCCGTGCTGTAGACTTAAGCCATGCCTTATCAGCTGATCATTGTACTCCTGTGGTCAGCGCGTATAACCAAATTTACTTACACGGGATTTAATATTTATAACATTTAATAATAATTTAAACTGGAAACCTTTTATCAAAATTAACATGTTCAGTAGCAGGCGAATTCTTACACTTCTCTCTGAATTTATACTGAGGTCAGTTTTATATATCAAGAAAAATATGGGGCAGCTCTTTTTGGGCTCTAATTTGCACTTGCACGATACAAGACGAACGGATGACATATCAATTGACCTCTGCAGATTGAGCAAAGGCCAACATGGTCCACTCTATCTTGGATCGTAATTCTATAATAAGTTGTCTCCTGGAACAAGGGATCAACCTTTTACTTTTAAGAGATTCTTTAATCAAGGTCTTTTTGAAGGATTATCTGCTGGACAAATCATTTTTCTCCGTAAATGAATTTTTATCTTGTGGCATTTCTATTTAATGCTTTCATTTTATTAATGTGTATTTTGTTGTATTTTGCACAGATGTACCGTCTTGACTTGTGTTTTCATGTTTTCACATTTTTGTACCTAGGGTTAATGTTTGATATGTATGTAGCTGCCTTAGTTTAAGTTTTTTTTTCAACCAGACGTGTGTAAACATATTTATGTAAATAGCACAAATAAATAAATAAATAAATATGGTGATTAATTAATAAAGAAATTGTTTGAATTTATATTTAAAATAAATAAGAAATTCCACATTTTTACCTTTTAAAAATTACTCTTGATTTTGCTGAAAGAAAGAGAGATATGGGTACTTTTTTCATTTTTTAATAAAACAAAGTTTAATTGAATAAATAGAATATTTAAATAGAATTACACAGCTCAACAAAATAATATATTTTTTTGTTGGCCTGGATATCTTTGTAGATTTCTATATTTTCAAGAACCTAAGTTTACTAATATATTTATGAAAGTACTGTATTGGCTCTAGCTTCTATGATTTTGGCGTATCTTATACCGTGTGTTCCAAAAAAACGGGTCTCAGCCTCTAGCGGCTTTAATAATGATCTAATACCCAACAAACTATATATATTTTTAGATCTTTAGATCGGATAAAAATCCCACAACTTGACGAACACGATTTTTCTTTTGACGTTATCACATATAAGTGATGACGTCATCGACAAATTTTTCAAATTGCACAGTATATTTTTTTCCATCGATTCTGATAGCAAGAAGGTTTGTTTCAACCAGCAATTTTGTACGGTTCAGAAACTGTACTCGAATCGTTTTGAAATCGGTTTCGTGCGCATGTGCTAACTTTGCACTACTTGGGGATCGTTTATAAACATGAAACAGTTGGAACGATTCGGTGATCATTTTGCAACCGTTTGGCAATTTTTATTGTTTGAAATTTTATTTTTTTTCAAATTATAGTATACAACCAAATGTACATAATAGTATAATAAATTGACCATCCCAAACCGATAGTCACTCAAATTTTAGATCCCGCTGGAAAGGGTAAACGCAAGAGACCTAGCGATCCCATCATTAATTAAAAAAATTAATTTAAACTTCAGTATTTCAGGTTACAAGCTGCATTGCATGCTACTCCTATGATTAATGTACTAACACAAGGGGTTTTTAGGGGTATGTCGCCTGGTGGTGCAAAGACTTCCACACTGTTCAACCCACGAAGAGTCTCTTGGAGACTCAGAGTGAGTTGTTCGTCTCTAAAAGGTTCTCTTGCTTTTCCAGCAAGACTTGTCTTGCTGAAAGGAAAAAACAAGTATAATAAAAACAATATTTTGTTATTCATCCAGTTCACGTGCTTTTTTTTCAAATTTAAACTAATTTAAATTATGGATTTTACATCACCAAGGACCAGCAAAACATTGAGTACAAATGGAGTCAAAATGACACTAGAATGTTAATAGATTTGTATGGGCAATATAAGAAAACGGTAGGCACTTTTGCCATAAAAAATTCAAAATATATATGGGAAAAAATAGCCACGGAAATAAACAACAATTTAAAAATCCCTGTATGTCCTAACAATTGCATGAATCGAAGGCGCGGTCTCGAAAGAAATTATAAGAAGTTTGTTGACGACAATAATCAAACGGGTAAGTTAGTTTTTATCTTTGATTAATATTTCTAACATGAAATTTTTATATTATATAATTGATTCCTATTAATTTACAACTTATATTTTGTAGGAAGAGGGAGGAAATACTTCGAATTTGAGAAGAAAATGGAAGAGATACTGTGGGAAAAAACATCCATCCTGAATTGTTGTTAAATACAGAGGATGTAAACAATTTGCAGGAGGTTCAGCTAATAGAAAATGAAATTGATAATCCCAAGGAGGGACCATCCATTAAGAAACCCATAGAGGAGCTTGGAAGAAAGCGAACAAGGAAAAAAATAGTATCATGGAGAAGATAAGGCTAGATAGGAAAGAGTATTATAATTCAAGCTTCAAAATTGAAGAGGAAAAATTGCAATTGACATAAGGAGAGGAATAGGATGATAGCACAGCGGAATGAAATTTTTCGGGAAAAAAGTTCCCAAATGAATTAATATTTTATTTTTATCTATATATTGTTTCTTTTGAGATGTATATTTTTTATTTTATTTTTAAATTAGTATTGACATTATTTCATTTTTGAAGTTTTTTAATGTATTTTTATAGTTTATTTTTTTCTGTTGTATATTTTTTATTGTGTTCTAAAATTAGTATTATTTCATTTTGAAAGTATTTTATAGTAACGTTATTAGTCGCTTTTATAATGTAATAAAAACAATTATTATTAAATTCAATTTTAGTTTTATTGATAAAATTTAACATTTCAATTTAATTAATAAGCATATTTGCAATGTTGTTTCTAATGGCTCGAGCTTCTGCAGGTTCATTTTCATCTTCTTCATCTTCTAAGTCATTTTATATCGTTTCCATATCTTCCAAGTTCAAATCCTCATCACTCTCATCATCAATTGCTATGTTATGCAATACGAGGTGTGTTCAAAAAGTATCGCGAATTTTGTGTTTTTTCAAAAATTATTTATTTATTCATGAATATCTATTTTGTCCTCTTCAAAGTAATCCCCATGAGATATTATACACTTG
>JAODAH020019095.1:0-22050 GCA_027574865.2 Coproporus ventriculus | reverse complement strand
AACCAAATCAATGCAAAATATCGTATTATACTATATTTGTGTCTCTATCTTCAGCGCTAGCCTCTCACTGCGTTCTGCTATACCCTAGCTTAAAGCAGTGCTAACATCATCAGCCTGTAGCCTCTCGCGTTAGACTCTCGCCGCGTACTGCTCTTACCCTAAGGGTGAGAGCAGTACGCGGTGAGAGTCTAACGCTCGAGGGAGAGAGTCTATGTCGATGAAGAAATAATATCATTCAATTATATGAAGTTGTGCCGTACTAGCAGAGAGGATAGTAAGAGTTTCTATGGATATATATGCTGTGACAATTGTATTTGGTGCTTTCATGGCGTACGTCATCAGATCCAAGCTTACTTTATTGCATTTCATGTTTTGGAACCAAATAACTGGAATATATCGTATTATACCTTATTTGCGTCTCTATAACCTTGCTTAGGCAAGGACAAGTAAGCGACAGGCTAATGATGCCAGCACTCCTTTAAGGTAGTGCTATCATCATTAGTCTGTCGCCTTTCACTATCCTCAAGCTCTAGCCTCCGTCCACGTAACGCTGTCACCCTAAGGAGAGTGTATAGAACGTTTTTGTTTTTACGCAAGGCGAAAGGCTAGCGTCGCTGCGACTGTTGTAATTAGTGTGTTTCATGGCATACGTCATCAGATTCAAGCTTACTTCGTTACATTTCAAGTTTTGGAACCAGATAAGTTCAAAATATCGTATTATACCATATTTGTGTCTCTATTTTCAGTGCTAGCCTCTCACCGCGTTCTGCTATAATCTTCCGTAAGGCAGTGCTGACATTATCAGCATAGCGCCTTTCGATATCCTCAAGCTCTAACCTTATATTTTTAAAAGTTTATGACCTTTAAATAATTCATTGGATTTATATGAAATTCCTGTGGGATCTTCTTATATGTTCCATGAATAAATCCTGAGGGTTTCAGACAATTAATACGCCCATTTTCAAGTTGTGATAGCGATAAAAATTTGAAGAAAATTAAAAAAATAAGAAGCGCTATGATTTAACTGGCGAACATTGGAAGAGTCTGGAATTTTGGAGATAAAAAGTAGTAGATATGTACTTAAAGTTCTTGAAGTTTCATTGAAATCGAGACGCATAATTCTGAATTGTAACATAGTTTTTAAAAAGTTAAATTTTATTTTTTAAATCCTCAAATTTTTTCCAATTTTCGACTTATTATAAGTGGAAGGAAGGCAAAGTGATTGTGAATTGGATGTGTTAGAAAGAGCTAGAATGATGTGAAAATTTCAACGTTATTGGTTTCATTCAATTTTCATATCTTAAAATTTCTTCCAATTTTCGTCTTGTAATGAATGGGACAGAATTCGCTATGTTGGATTGAATATGTTGGAAAGAGATGCATTAGTATATCTGATTAGGTGTGAATTATTCAAAATTTTGAGAGAATACTTTTAATATAATACATATTCGTGATTCGCTATTCAAATTTGAAAAACTAAATAAGACCCTACCAATTGTCCGAATTGAAATGAATATATCCATGTATTTTTTAGGTTGATCTAAATTTGACCTCAAAAATAATAATAAATCTTCAAAATTATTGCCTAGTAGCGAAACATCACTAAATACAGAGGAAAATTGCCTGATTTCTGAAAAAAAAACTATAGCACAAAAGTTATAGTAAGAAAAAACAGCGTTGTTTATTCAGAATTGAATTGACAAATTACCTATATCCTACACAAAAAAAGACACCACGGCAAAGTAAGCTCAGTGCTCTTTCTATAAAGAAATAATATCAAAAGAATTAGTAATAAAACAACTACAAGAATTGTAACAAGAACTTGCGAAATGAACAAGCAAAATTCTTTTGTTATCAAACAGAGAGCGTAAGAGAAACACATTTCGTTAATTAAACTAAAAATTGAAAATGCAAAAAATGAAATTACTATATAATAAATTGTCAAATAACAAATTAAATTTTATTTGAATTTAAATCAAATATTTTATTTAAATTAAATCTGATTTAAACAAAGAAAAAGTTGAATCATTTGGAAATAAATTAGGTGATACGAAAGTAAAAGAGAATTATAGTCATTACGAAATGGAATGCCTATATGTGTATTGTAAATTTATTTATTAAAACAAATGTTACTGAAGATATCCAGAATTAAAACGAAAAAAAAAGTTTAACATTTTTACAAGGTTTTTGTTGAATAAAATAGAATATATTTCTAAATAAGTACGTTTAAAACCTTAAATAATGAGTCCAACTTTCTTTGGAACTATATTTTTCTTTTGAGATTTGTGGCATTTTTGTTGTGGAAAATTATTTGCAGTATAAGAAAACTGAGTTTATAACGTTGCGGGTATGATTTGATTTTGATAAGAAAAAGCGCACGCGGTGGGGGCAGTATGCGCACAAATATGCTCTGTGATAGTACTTGGGAACTGTGGATGTAAGGCAGCCTGTTCACACAAGCCAAACCAGTTAGTGAGGTTAGTTTAGCGGTGTTAGTAGCGTCTATACGGATCGTATTGTTTGTGACCTCTCGAAAATTTCGTTTTATTTCACGTCAAAATGTGGACGTATACATGTGTTTCAACAAATTTAATATTTTAGTGCACTTCTGCTCAATATGTGATACGCACAAATGTATGCAATTTTTATTTTTATTACTTAAGTATATAAATTTTATTATTTAAGGGTGTTATGCAGAAAACTTAACACAAATTTGAGTTATTTTTAAAAGGAGAACGAGCGGGAGCGCATACACTCATGTTTTTATTTAGCGCGCTCACTTCCCCGTTCAAATTGGTTTTTTTAAAACAACCTAGTAATTAAAGTAACTCCAGGAATGCGAGCACGTGCTTTCCTTACCCAAATCTTTCTTTAAATTACATAACTTTTTAGTCCTTTATTAATGCATTTTATTCGAGTTTTCTTGTACAAGGCTAGAGAAAGTTACATATCAATATGTTCTTGTGTATAGCGTCAGAAAAATAACGCGCGGGTGTGCGAAAGATCTAATCTCTAATTACATCAATTAATAATTAAGATGATAAATTCCACCCTATACATTTTCATCATACAACATTTTTGAATAACAAATTTGGGTAGTTTGTCCTCGAAAACTTCGCAAACATTTAAATTTATCTTAAATTATATCAATATTTAATCATTATTTGTTTTTACTTGTTAATTTCCTCTTGCGTAACTTTTGCCATTTGTTTGCGCCGATATTATTTAAATGATACCGCTTCGAGTACATTTCATACATAATTCCTGTTTTAACAAGCACGAATTACTTTTTAATGACTTATGTACACCGGCAAAATTGTAAATTCTATTATATATTCAACTGTAATTTCAAAATTAAGTTCACGAACTTTCTATAACACTAAAGTTACATACCATCTAATTAATATATCAATGTTTTCATTTGATATCCTTAAAGTTAAACAAGATTAATATTAGTTAATCTAAATAATTTATTTATTTCTTTCTCATCTACTTTGTAGTACTTGTAATTTGTTTAATATTCAATTAAAGTACTTTGTTTTGCGACTATATTTATATTAGCAATCATACTTGTAATATTTATAAATTGGTTTAGTTATTTATTTTTGTCATCCCAACAAAGTATATAATAAAAAATATTATTGCAATGGGTTTTAATTGCTTTTTGTTTATTTTGTAAAATAATTGCTAACATTTTTATTAGAATAAGTAACGATTTTTGGATTGTCAAAATTTAAATAGTTGATGCTTTGGAGAGATAACTTTGAATTCCTTATTAGACTTTTAAAATACATTAAATTTTTTAGATATTTAACTTGAGTTGAACTATTTATATTGTATGAAATTCTATTGGCTAAACCTTCTTATATTTTATTTATAGCTTTTAGGATATCAATGAATAAAAATCAATTAAAAACCAACGTTTAATTTTATTATTTAAAGCATCTTCGGGGCTTAAATTAAATTATAAATATAAATATTATTAACAGTTTACTTATACATTTTATAATGTTTGTAATTGTTTCTATTTTTATATAAAAAAATAATAGAATTAATATATGTTTTTTATTTATTAAATATCCTAAAAGTTATAATAAAATAAAATAATAATTATTTTAAAAAAAGAACAATAACATTGAATACATATTTATTGCCTAAATTTATTGTAGTCCAGTCAATTTGGATTTCTTTCGAAAACAAAATGTTCTGTTTCTAGACATTTCTGAACTGACTATTGGGTAATTATTTTTGTATCAAAGTTTGTTTCTCTAAATTTTGCATCACTTCAATGTAAAGCTGTATTTTAAAAATTAGCACTTTGTGTTGTTTTATTGGATAATTTTATATGAAATTAATGATTGCATTTGAACTCTGAGATTATCGGTTCAATTGGTGATTAAACTGTTTTTAATATTTAACTAGAAATGCCAACTGCTTTTCAAAATTTTTCCCTGAAGTAGATTTCTAATATTATTTATAGAAATCATAAAAAAGGCAATTCAAAATTATCTTTTAGTATAGTTTAATTCAAAAATTCGATAATTTTGGCTAACACAGTTGGTTATAAACTCCTCACTTATATAGAGTCGTAAATTTAATTACTAAAGCAAAAGAATATTAGACGAAAACTATAATATAATAGGAATGTACACAAATATATTAATGCGCGATCTTTTGTAATACAAGGTGTGTCCGTACAGAATGCGCCTTATTTTTTTCTGAAGCTACTATCCATTGGGGATCTTTGGAACAATGTTTGACCTGCGCCAGTCAACTCCGAGCTACTGGAGTATCACAGTGCCTGTTTGAGTAAACCCTTATGTGAGTGCTCTGTCGAAATTAGGGCCATCCGGCCAGATAGTCAACGTCAAATTCTGGGGCTAAGTACTGAAAAGACTAAAGCAACGAGTCAACCGCGTCAGGAGCGAGATCAAAAATTTCTGGAAGCTGCACCATGACAATACTCCCAGCCACACCGTCTTTGAGACAATCGATTACCTGACTAAGACTGCCATCTCGACGCTCTCCTAGCCTTCCTACAGTCCTGTTGAGGCCCCGCACGACTTCTTTTTGTTCCCGAAGATTAAAAAATCCTTCAAAACACAACATTTGTGGACCCTGGAGTACTAAAGGACTTCCAGGACGCACATAAAACATGAAAATCTCGTCGGAACAAGTGTGTTGAAGCAGGAGGGATGTATTTCGAAGAATATTAAGTAATTGTATCAATCGATTCAATAAATTTCTTAAAACAAAAATGGGCGCATTTCTTTCCGGACGGACCGTGTATTACACAATTTTATTTATTTATTTTTTAATACGTTAGCAATCAAAGAAACTATACAGATTCATCACGCCAATTTCTAAAGGGGCGCACAAAATGAAATAACCTGATTTGATTACTGTTTATTGATTTTTGTCAACGATTTTCAATATCATATTCCATTCATTGCTACCCTTGCGAACTTTTGCTGCATGTTCATTCACCCTAACTGATATGCCCTTTTATTTTTCTTAGTTTCAATCTTCTGTTCTTTTAAGATCCATCCACCATATTTATCTATTTTTTTTCTCTGTCTGCGTTTTTAACCTTTGCATTCATTTTTTCTTAATGCAATATGCCACTTATTAGTTATCCAATATTATCTATATTCAAATATGAACACTGAAGCGACATTTTAAAATTATAATATTTTAAAAATTCGAAATTTATCCAGATAAATAATCAATTTAAATAATTTTCAAAAATCTGCCTTATTTTTAAATGTTTAAGTAAAAATAGACGAACATATAAAAATATAAAAACCGAACAAAAATACAAAAAATTATTTTGAATAGGTTTAATTTAATTTACGAATGAATAAGTACGTTATTTTAAATCCAATTATGAGTTTGATAATTTTTAATACTATTGGGACGAGTCAAAAAATAAACTTTTAAGGATTAATATTCAATTAATTCTTTTTTATAACAAATTATTTTGAGTAGTTACGTATGGTAGTTAGTTGCTATTTAGAAACCAGTTGCTCAAATTCCTTGTTTATACCATTCTTTAGGATTTAAGTGGGAAAAAAGTTTACTCCAGTGTTTATATTTTCAAAATGTTTGAAATTCTTTTCCCTTAAGGATATGATCCATAGCTCGGAAGGTAGTAGTAGCTAGACGTTTTATTCCATCAATTTCAGTAATTGTTTGCTTTGTATGTCGAGAAGTGGCTGCTTGGGCTTTATCTTACCGGAATAAAATATTCTTCCTATTTAGTAAAGTCGAGTATTACCTGTCTAAAAGCTCGTACCTACGTTATAGCTGTTCCGTATAGATCTCAGAATCTACAAAACGTCTTTCTAGAACAAACTCAGAATGCATTATTCCTTCAAAATAAAATTAATAAAATAAAAAAAAAATTGAGAGCATGGTCAAAATTTAAATTGATTTCTTCTCGCGACCCGTAGAGCAGTCATCGGTCCATGCACTGTCCCGATATAATTCGATCACGCCAGTAAATCTACTTTTTATAGCAGGTAACAATTCTTTTCGTGAAGCGTTTGCTAATTGGATTTTCAAGTAGCAAACGGCATGTCCGGTTTGCTGCGGAGTAAACTCCTGAGGAACTTCTCTACATGCCCTTTTCACTTTACCCAATTTATATAAGTGACGATTCGCATTTGACACTCACATATAAAGTTTGGATGACAGAGGATTCTTTGTAGGATTAGCTTCAATAGTGTTTCATAGAGCCTCGATGTCCACAGCTGATGGTCATCCTCAGTTTGACTGTCTTTTAGTGATGTCCATTATCTTTACTTTTGAGTATTCGTTTTCACTCGTTACTTGAGGCGCACTTAATTTTGCAATGAGTGGTAATTTGTTCTCTTAAGAAGGCTAATGTCTAATTTACAACATACAAACAAAAACACATGCGGTAATGATTGATTGTACGAAAGTACCGATTGTAATCACAGTAACGAAAGTAATCAAAGTACCGAAAGTAACGAATATACTTTTAATCGAGTACTCGTTACTTCGGGTCTCTCCGATAACGAGTACTCGTGTTCCGAATAGTTACTTTATCGACACCTATACTGCTTTTACATGCTTGTCTTGCAATTTAGAAATTTGGCCAACTATCTTCGCACAGTCTTCCAATTAAGCCTCTTTAGATACAAAACGCATAGTTTCGTCGGCTGTAGATTTTCTCTCCAATACCGCAATATTACCTGAATTTTATACTGCAACATCAATTTCGTTGACAGAATACCAAGTAAATAGTAAGCGTCAAAGGGGATTATGTTTATAAAATGATTCAACATGGTTTTGTGATTAAAATAATACCAATAACAATAAAACTAAAATATAACGATAAGGAAATTTCAATAAATTTGACGGGTTAATAGCGATATTTTTTTGGCTCATCTTAATATTACGAATGCAAAAATATTCAAATAAAAAAATCTAAAGTGGTCTCTTTACTTTCTGAACAGTAATGTAATTCCAGCACAATTTACGGAGTATAAGTATCTGCCCGCCAACTAACCTGACGTCATAAGTATATAAAATTTGTAATATGCATGTGTATATGTTATTTTTAAAGGTAAATTAATGAAACAAAAAATTTTATTTTCAGAGTAGAAACTACTTTCTGTAAATGAAAAAAAAGTTTATATCACTTCTGGAAAAACGGGAAATAAGTTTTCCTAAAATCACAAGCGATACAAACATATATTATTTAAACATATATCTATGAAGAAAGTAAAATGTAATATATCATTCAAAATTATTTACATTATTAGTGCTAGATTTTTCAAGTAAAGTATGGATGTTTTCACTTGATTTGGTTATTATTGCTTTTATTCATTCTTATGTTACTCAACCACAGCCTACTCTAAATCTCTACACCTACTAGATGGTCCATCTTTATAGAAAATCTTTAAATCCATCATAAAAATTTTCCATTTTTGAAGGATTTTTATTTTTATTAACGATATTATAGATCTAAAGTTAATAGTATTCAAATTATAGCGTTTTAAAAGAAAAAATTGCTTTTTTTAATCCACAGATTTAAGAAGGAAAATGATGAAATAATTACTGCAGTTAAAAAATCAAATGTGGTTTCTATGAAGCTAAGTTGGGAATATGGTTAGAACTTGGAACCAACTTGAAAGATGATATGCGGCTCACATTTCAAAAAGCGGTAACATGATAGGGCAGCATTTGTGCAACAATAAAACCTCCTTGCATTTAGATAGTCAATTAAACCAATTTCACTTCCTAGTGTTTACTTTCGTTACGGCAGTGTGTCAAATTGCATTAAAACAACAGCATGTGCATTTTTTTAATTGCGAACCAAATTTCGTAAAAGATAAGCAAATTATTTAAAGTGATGCAAGAAATTAAAATTTTGATTACAATTTGAAAAGATAATGAGCATATGCTGCAGTTGCGTTTTTATTTATGGTGGACTAAATAATGATACATGGAGGATAAAAAAGATATCATAGAATTTGTTTGCAAATTGAAAACAATTCTATAGGATCTTATGCAACCCTGTGGCTTCCATGTTCCGGTCATATTATTTTAAAATGCCTAATGAGGGTTGCTGTTACTTGTTTCTAATTCATTTTTACGGACATATAAAAATTTTCCTATTTGCCTAAAAATTTTTTAGAGAAACTTAAATGGAATTAATTCCATGTACGTATACAATCTAATTTTTTTTATAAATACAAATCAATCAATTTTAATAATATATTACATAATATTTAAAATTCTTTTTGTTGTCAATACGAATTTTATTATAAATACAAATTAATCAATTTTAATAATATACAACATCATTTTAAAAAAATATATATCACAAGTATCTTCATATTTTGTTGTATTTCTCGCGCTGCGTTGGGCGAGTTGAATACATTTTCTTTTTACCCCTTCCAAATTTAGGCCCATCCGAAGAATTGTTATATCTGCCTTTTCAGCAATTTTCAAAAGGCTCTTAATTAGGTGTTTTGTGCGGGGATTCGCTCTTCCCAAAAGATTCTGTTGCATTGTTTGTTCAATGGCGTTCTTCGCGACAATTCTACATTTCTTTTATCGGCACACTTGAATTTTCTAACAATTGTTTTACGAAATAATATTTTTTTTTATAAAATATTTTTGTGGCGTCACTTGCGGCATTTCTTCCTCAATATCTGAAATAAACCATGCCAATTCGGGGGACTGACTAATAACTTCCATCCATCCACTTGGTGCAAATTTTCTACCATTTTTATTTGCTCTTTCTTTCCTAAACTAAATTAATTTTCCATATAATATTTGCATAATATATATATATATATATATATACTTGGTCTAATAATTAATAATATTATTGATAAAACAAACATAGAGACTAATATAATAAAACGTTTTAATCTTTTATCATTTATATATATATATATATATATATATAGCATGTGTTTCGTGTATATAATTACAATTATTTTAATTCCCGCTGGCAGCATATTTGTACCAACGCATGCGGTGGAGGGTTAAATATGTTTGCAACTTGGAATACCCATCAGGTAAGAAAAAAGGGATGCGTACCTGTTCTTATGACTTGTACGCGATTTGGACAAATTTTGCAATTGTCTTCAACTTGGACACAACCTGCAACCCAATGCCCCTTATAATAAATGAAAAATTACTCCTTAAGTTGTAATTTATTTAGTTGCAAATTAAAATTTCCCTTGGTTTTTCCACAAAATGAAATCGAAAAGCAGAACAGCATTGCCATAATATGCAGATTGAAAAGTATTGCTTCAATTTAATATAATTACCGTAAGCGATTTTTTCCGTTCTATCCACTCCCTAATGGAATAGCGTAAAAAAGAGAGAATAAGGTAGACACTCACCTCGTATTTGACCAGCATTGTGACCACTCGCTAAATTACTTTTCATCATGATTATACTTACCATCCTAAATATCTAACCCATGTTCGATTTTCTAGATAGTTTATTCTAAATAACAAATATTAAACAATGTATTTTTAATAAGTACACAGATAAATTCTTTACCTGCTCGGACCCCCGTGTAGGTCAAGCTCTGACAGGTAATAATTTCACAAAAAAATTGGGACCTTCAATTCAGTGGCGTAGGTAATGGATGTCAAGATTTATGTGCAACTTCCTTTACAAACAAACATAATTCCCGAAGCGCATCTGTAACAGTCGGCTCTGTCAACAGAAATATTTGAGGCACCTTCAGAGAGATTATAAACCAAGTTATAAAATTCAATTCGTATTTTCTAAGTTTATACTTTATATAGTTAAAATATGATAATTACATAATCTTTAATGATTACAGTTTTGTCCCATTTCATATTTTATTAACTTAATAACTTTTAACACTGTATGGTCTTTATTAAATGCATATGTTGTACAAATATATTTTTTATTGCGTTATTTAAACGATTACCGAAATATGTTTTAATTTTCCGTATTGAAAATTTTGACATTTAAACGGAAATGAAGTAATAAGCCGAAATGTTATTATTGCATGTTTAGTACATTTAATTGTTGTTTGTGGTGTTCCTAATTGAACATTTTATTGCATAAAATTCGAAATTTAAATTAGTTTAAACGATTCAGTTATTTTGGTACCGGGTGATTCTGGAAAAAATAAGGTTCCTTGGAACAACATATTCATTATAAGAGTAATCTAAACTCTCTTGAAAACTTCACCTCCCGTAAAATGTGCAATACTTATATGTATATTTTTAAACATTAACAAATACCTCATTTACACTCAGCCCACTTCCACAGCAATGGGCAGGGAAGTGAGCAAGATGAGAATGTAAACGGGTCACTTCTCATGCTCATGTCATTGCTACACGTCATGCCTCATGCTCATTTCGTTGGCAGTTTTTTGTGCGGAAGCAAAGGCTGCACTGAGTGATTAGGTGCGTTTGCATTCCACTCTCCCGCTCAGTTGCCACATATCGCATAAAGGATGACTCTTTTCTTGTAATCTACTTTGTACACATTTTTTCTTGTTATGGACAAAATAAGTCAATGTAGGTTCTGCATAAATATTTTGTTATTTATTATAAAAAAATCGTTTCAAAATTATCGTTGAATTTCATAATTATGGTACGTCTGGCAACATTGAATTACTGCCACAGAAGTATTTCGGACAATGTGAACAGTCGCTGTCACAAAATTATTTTGGGCAGTAAATATGGCAGCGCGAGGAGCAGCGGCAATGGCTGAATGTAAATGCGGTATCGAAATAACGCATCCAGGAAACTGTGCTTGTGCCTGATGAGATGTGTGGAAACTATATTTATTTCGATATATTGTTGTCACCAAGAATAATTTGTTAGCATATTTCTGTGCTTCTCGTCATTAACAGTAACGCAATTTCCACCAGCGTCTTAAAAAAAGAAGGTCCGAGTACGCCGAAATTAATTAAATTAAGAAAAAATTAAAGAAATAGTTTAAAGAATTTTACAAAATGAAAATATTTTTTCGTTTCAGCTTCATTCAATGTTTCATGTTTTCAAAGTTTTTAAAAAAATTCTGCAAATTTTTAGTTTTTAAACTTTTATTAATTTTCTACATTTTTGTGCCTTCCTTACGTTTTTTCAACTTTTCAAAATTTTCTTTGATTTTGTTTAAAAACATTGCGATTGATCAATAAATCTCTAAGATTGTTCAAAAATTAAAAAAAAAAATACAAAATTAAGTAGTTCTAAAAGGAAAGAAGAAGAAATGATATATACAAAATTGTGGGGTAAGTGATAACGATCTTTTCCTTCGTATTAACTGCTTGCTATTCTCTTTCTGTAGATTACCGATAGCTGATGTTGTGAGGGTTGCATATATAAAATTAGCTTGTTTTATAAAGGTCCTTTTTTTAAATTAAAAATAAAATAAAAAATTTCAATTTTATAGGGTTTCTTTATTATCATACAAAATAACGATTCTTGACATTGATTATTGAGTATTAATACATTAAATTTAGGAAAATGGCGTTAGTGGTGTAGGTCGTTACTATGCCTTTTTGTTTTTAAATCACAAAGGAAGGGACCTAGAGAAGAATAGAGTAGAGTAATGAGTAAGTTAATGAATGTAACTGATAAAATAGACCAGACGGTAGGACTACTATGGTGTAAGATTTATACATCTTACACCGTAGGCACTACCCATTATAACTTGCATAAAGATTCTCCTGATAAGATTTGTGTTGTAATATTTTATTACAGATTAGGGATGATTCTACATAATATCTTGCATATCCAATTGAAAGACATTATAGTAATTACGATTTATTTTAATAAGATGCTATTTGTTCAACATATTTTCAAATAGTTATGCTACAATATCACAGTAAATCGTCCGAAAAATCGAATTTGAATGCCGTCTTGATCTAGTCTCTTAATTGTAACGACTTTTCCCGTTCTAATTACTTGAGTACTTTATTTCATCATTTCCGCAAAAAAATCTAATTTCTCATTCTCACTAGGAACGTTGTCTCTACTAATACTACTGACTAAATTATAACCCAACAAAACATTATTGTGTTTCTATCTGTTAAAAACGTTAGAAGCCATAGAAACTGTTGCAACGGTATTGAAAAAAATATAAAAACGAAATAAATGTTATAAAAATAAAATTAATTTGTCTCGGTGTATAGTGAAGCACCAAATTCGGAGAATTATTCCAAATATAAATTAATTATAAAGTAGATACGCATTGTTGCCACTCCTGATAAGATAAGTCTTCATTTCATACGACCTATTTATAGTTCTAATTTAGAAAATTGTACGAGATACCAATGTATATTTGAATGTGATCAAATTGTGATTTTTTTATTTATTTTAAAAAAGTTCAATATTTTTGTATCATTTTATCTTGAAATTCATTCAAATTGTAATCTGATTTAAAATTTTATTTAAACTTATTTTATTTTCTTTAGGATAAGGCTATATCCATTAAAATGATGTGCACTTTTTATTTCTCTACGATTAATATTAGCTTTCCATCTGTTCTTTAGATACATGGTCAGGAACAAGAATATTTTGAAAAAGTGCTCTAGGGCCCACCCTAAAGTGTATGCATAAGAGGCCTAGTTGTAATATGAGATGAAAGGTTTGTTTTGGCGCAGATAGGAACATAAGGAATTTAATTCCACGAAATAGATGTTAGTACGTCAATCATAATTTTAAAAATACTTTGTCAAGAAGGTAGGCAGACTTTTATTATAATATCTCCGCTTGGTCCAATATAATCTTTACTAATTTCTTAAGTCTTTTCTTCGAACAATATAAATATTTTTATGAATATTTTTAATTATGTAGCCCTACGTTTTTATTAAATTAACTAAAAATAATCGTTTCATCCTCCCGTCCGACACACAAACATAAAACTACATTCCAATCATCAATCAAATTTGTGTTACTAATCACCTACAACATTCCAAAAATATTTCACTTTACTCTCCACCTAAATTTAAATCTCAACGAATTCGTTTTCTGATCGAATGCCCCACTTTCCATTTGATTTTCCTGCAATCAATTTTATTTCGTTGAATCGAATGTGATTGAGTGAATACCATGAACTGCTTCATTACAAAAATATTGCACTGAATCAAAAATAGCACCTCGTTTTAAATTATTACAAGACTCTGTTTATTATTTTTAGTACATTATTGATTGATTTAAATGCTTTGTTACAACATTTCTGTTTGTCACTTTAGATACATTCAAATCATTTCATGATTTATTGGCTTATTTCAATGGTTTTTTATTCCGTCTAATTTATTGAATTAATTGATTTTTGTAATGCAATACTTGTTTTTTTTTATTCGATTTAGAAATTAAGTAAATAATTACAGGTAAAACATGTGAACAGAAATGAACTTGAAAAAAGAACACTTGCTTAAATTCTATGTCAATAAACCGAAAACACTATTTAATAGGTTTGAATTAATTTGTACATATCTTAATTGAAAAACCTAAAGTCTGTAAATTAATTTAATTTTGAGTTAATAAGTTGTTCAAGAATTAAGATGGTAAAATTATTTGTTGCACAAATAGCGGTAACGATGAAATATGAAATTTATAAAAAAATATTGCGATTAACAAAATATATATATTAACATGGGGCAGATAAATTCGGCTTTATTCTCGAAATAAGCAATGCTAGGATCAGATAATTCAATACTTTTGTATCAAAAACATTTTACAATAATAAAATTTTATTTTATTTTTAAAATTATTCTCTACTTGTATAGTTCAGATATTTCAAAAATACATATTTATATATTTAGAAATATTTAAATTTGCTTTAATTTACATTTTGCAATAATTTTGAACTTCAGGAAAATATCAACTTGACGTTTCGGCGCAATCCCATGAGCCATCCTCAGAAGCTTTCTGTGTCGCCTGTTGTTGGTTCCGTATATTTATAGATCCGATACTAACTTCTACAGGATCTGTTTTAGAAACTCATAAGGATAAGCTTCGATTAGAAGAACATGACTTAGCGGTGGGAAAAAGGACCAACCACAATACACTGGCGCAACATGCAGAAACTACTGGTTACACTATCGATTTCCAAAATGTACAGAATTTTTCAAAAACTGAGAATAAATGGCACAAAATCTACAGAGAAGTCCTAGAGATCGAAAAACGAGGAAACAGCATGAACACCAGAAACGACTCCATCAGATTATCAAATGCATGAAGACCTATAATTTCAAAATTTAGGATCAAACCAAACTCTAATCCAAACAAAATTTACAGAACACAACAACCTTGCAGTCAGCAACATATACAACTGGTACAAGCAGCAAGAACAGCACAAGAGTTTACGAACATAACCGAACCCCCACCACCGAGGCGCGTGAGGTGCATCCAAACACGTGCGAGGGGATCTATAAATACGCGGAACCGGCAGCAGGCGACATAGTAAACGAGCGATCTCTGAGGATGGCACGTGCGATCAGGTCGAAACGTCAAGCTGATGAACAAACCATTTTTATGCGTTTTATGCGAGATGGTTGATCAGAACTGTTTTCTCGATGTTTCAACACCGTTTCGGATGCCATCTTCTGATAATTTGAGAATTATCTTCATTTTTATTCACATTTATAGATTATCTGCTTTCAGTATATCCTATTCACTTAAACGATTCTCATTTTTTTATTGATTCGTTTAAGTGAATCTAAATTCGATACAACATCCTGTTCGCACGAAATCATCTATCATGCAAATTTATCTACAAAATTGTACCAGAAACAATTTTCTAAACCATCTCATTTGATAATACAGCAATTTAGAAAATTTTTCAAACCAAATCACAATCCAGCAGTTTCTTCGACACGGCTAATTTCATCAGAATATTAACATAACTTTTTCAATGTTACATATTCATTAGGGTACGCCAAAACGAAACTTAAATTTTTTTGTTCAGGGCTCCTTTGAAAAAAATCCATCAAAAACTATGAAGAAAGTTTTGTTTTACTAAAAAAGTATCTTTTAGAGGTATTGGAAATATTTTTCTAAAATTTAAGATAGTTGAAAGAAAATGTTTTTTGATTATAAAATACTCATTTTTTATGTGTTCGAATTTGTCAGAAATAAAAATTTCAAACTCCATTTTACACAAAAATCGAGTTAAAAGCTGCTTAGTATCATTTACTTCTCAACATTTATTTTTATTTCAATTTATTCAATTTTCAAAAACATATCAGTTGATCAGCGTGTCTAACAATTGCATCGGCACACAAAATAAAAATCTCAAGTACGAAGATACAGATCACTGAGGTGGCCAGAGACTAAAAAATCTACAAAGACATTTTGGGTAGCTCTAAATTTTTTTCTCTTATGGAAAAACGATTTTCGTTCTTCGAAATGTCAATATTTTTGCAAAAACACAATTTCCAGTTGCGGTTCGAACTCAATAGTTATAATCTTTATAGAATATATATGTGAAAACGAACTCAATAGTTATAGTCTTTATAGAATATATATGTGATTATATTCCTCATACATTTTAAACCTATCTTATTTAAGACTTTTGAAGAAATAAACCAATCACGGCAGTTTATCATGAATATACATTCACCCTCCTTCCAAATTGACGATTAACGTGCTACATGAACTGTATATTCAATTTGGTGTTTCACTTGCTTATTAGTTTAAATAGACAAGTATCATAGCAACAATAGCAACATCAATTGTATCTGACATTTCTCCCCTAGAAATGTCATAATTTATACAATATTTTGAGGTTGACAAAATCAAATAATTTTTATTGTTCGCGATATAATCAAAACAAATATCTCGCGACCACTTTTGTATAATCTAATATTTTCCCTTTTTTTATGCTCAATTGATGTTGCCATTAAATAAATATATATATATATATATATATATATATATATATATATAAACTCCGTAACTTTTTAGTTTAAACCACAATTAAAAGTATTTTTTTTGCGAAAATATTGACATTTCGTTTTCCATAAGAGAAAAAATTAAGAGCCAACCAAAGTTTTTTTGTGTTGTAGTTTTCGTGCACTGCGCATATTTCATTGTTTGTTTTTTTATGTATTTTTTACAACTAATTGACAAGCAAAAAAATCCAGACTTAGCGAGATTCGAACTTACGACCTCTTGCATTCAGGGCGAGGTCATATCTTCTAGACCCTGGTCCCGGTTTATTTCATCATCGTGAAATGGTTCTTTTATATGTAATTATTTAGAAGTCGTGAGTGCGAATCTCACTGGGAGTATAATTTTGTCATACTGTTATTTAGCCTTAGTTCTCGTAATAAAAATTATGAAAATTTTCATTATATTGTATTATTAATACAGAGCTTCTGTCTGTTTATTTCATATTAAGCTCTTGTGATAATTTTCACCTTTATTAAAGCTTTTTATTAATGAATGTAGACTGTTTTAACGAAATATTTATTAAAAGATGTCCGCACGTGCTACAGAAGCGACAAATGATACACAATTAAAAAAATTAATTTAATTGCAGTTTTAATACAATCTATATTACTTTCTTTTAAGTGAAAATTCGTAACGCATTTGGAAATATTGAGAATTCTGATTTTAAATAGTATCGATGGCATATTAAATTTAAGTTGTTTAGCTCCTATATCATTTTTATTTTAAATTGTTACTATTAAAATTTAAATATATGTAAGTATCGACTTCTTTTGAATGATAACTTCATGTTTAAATTTAAGTCATAGGCTTGGCCGCAGATCTTTTATTTAAAAGATAAAATAATCTTCATATTTTTTACTGACAAGTAATGAAAATTTCAAATGTAACTTGTCCTACTAACTTTTATTTGACGAGTGTGGACACAGGTTAAACTAAACATTCAACACCATATTATAATTAATCTATGACACCATAAGATATTGCTTTTAATATTACGAATTTATAGCGGTTGGAAACAAGAAAATATGGAAGCAGCATAAATTGTTTCAGAAATTTTTGATTCTTTCTTAAATTCTACTTCCACGGAAAAAAAATTTCAAACAAATTCTTCAAATTTTGATGAGCGGAATCGAAATTTCGCAATAAAAATTGGGGTTCCCATTTGAAATTTCAAAGTTGTCCCTATGCCTTCCCCCTGGGAGGGGGTAGGGTTGAGGGGCTCAATTTGGGCACCATTAGATAGAGCACATCAAAGTTAGTAAGGTTTCATGGCATTCCTCTTAAAAATGTTTAGCCCCTGATTTATAACAGGGTGGTCTGGGACACCCGGTATGCTATAATTCATAAATCACAATAAAATTTTACAAAAAAAATCATTCTCAGTTATTTTTTTTCAATTTTTTCTTTCAAAATTATTTTACTTTTAATAAATTGTTAAAATATATTTCGTCGTTCTAGCGGCAACACCGGCTATCTCATTTTTTTTGTGAAATTATTTTTTATTCTGTTGGATCTCAAATTTCCCGCGGAATCGTTCGGTTAACTCAGCTGAGTGATCAAGGTAGCAGTAGCGGTGTTGCCGCTAGCGCGACGATTTTCTGTTAACAAAATGTTGAAAGTGCATAAGAACTAAGTCTGAAAGTACAGAGTCAACCGGAAATTTCCCAAGGAATTCAAATTTGACCTCGGATTTTTTGTTGTTGCGCATGCACACAGAAGCGCAAGAAATAAAAAAAAGAGATAAAAGCTGAATTATTGTCATTTTTGATCCGAAATCTATGAAAAACTCAGAATCCCAAATTTTACATGGCACTATCTAAAAATTTAAGTTTTTCACTATCTTCATTGAAAATTTGGCGAAAGTCGAGAAACGTGTTTTTCAGCTATGAATTTTTGAAAAAGCAGTTTTTTTAATCTCCTGCACATGCGTCGTAGTCTATAAAAAATGTTGGCGAAATTAGATTCCTTGATAAATTTTCCATCGACTAATGTCTTTAAAATGTTTTTCACATTAAAAGTAAAGTTTTTAGCGAACAAAAATCATTATTTTTAAATAATAATTTAAAAAATGGCAAATTTTACTTAAATGCATGCCAAAACTTCAATTTTTGAGATAATGACATCAAATTTAGTTTACAATCATATATTTTGTGATCAAAATCGCCTACCAAACTTAAGCCAAATCGGTGACATGTCACCTAAACTTGTATGGTTTTGGCGTGAATTCCCTCATTAATTAAGCAGAATTGCATTACATTTTATTTATTTTAGTGAAATGGTTTAATGGGGAATGTCCCAATACAATCGTACGATCATAAATCGGAAAAGAAGGAAAGTCTGAATAAACGAAATATTAGAAGTGGCTAATTAATGGTACGTTTGATCATGCAGATGTTTAATTTGGGTTTTATAGAGATATTCTAGTACCTTAAGATATCTTAAATAATTGAGTATTCGTACAAAAATTTAGGTGTTTCTATTTAAAACATTAAACATAAAATTTTATCTAACTATAACAAAAAGATAACAATATATTGCAACATTGTATATTTGGCAACCATAGATTTTTTATATAGATAAAAATAGTGTCTGCTTGAAAATTAAAAGATGATCGCCCATAAATAAAAATATAGAGAAACATTGATTCTAGCAATATGTTGTATTGATATATCACAAGAATATCATGCATTACATATTTAATTTATTCACATGTTTTATAAGTCATACATTCAAAATATGTAAGGAACTACGTTCAAAAAGTCAATGTAAAAAATATGAATATTAATAAATATTTAAATATTAAAAAGTACTTATCGAGCTGGAATGAAGAAATTTCAATGTCATTTTTTATAATTGATTGTTGCGCAACTAATAAAGTAAGCTGCATAAATACATATTCAAAAAATCGATTTGTTTTATTACATCAAGCTGAAAGTAGTTTTCTTGGGTTTGGTATATTCTTTGGTATAACGTTCAACAAAACATTTGTAATCTGCTTTTTCAATAAAATTTAATTAGCTTCAATGTACACGTCATTTAATTTTATTATATTTTAAGAAAATTAGTATGCTGCGCCTTGGACCTTGAAATGAATAGAAACCAGAGTAAAAGGTTCTCTCTTCCTTTGATTAAATATAAGTTATTTTTAAGCAAGGTTATTTTAACTTAGTTATTACTTAACTTTCTGTTTATTTTGAATCTCTAATTTAATTATAATAAATAAATGGTTTATCTTAATTTTTTCAGGCAGTAATTTTTAATTATTTAGAATCCTCCCGTCTCATCCATAAAATTAATTTTAAATCTTTTAACCTCAAGAAAGTAAATAATCGAAATACAACATAACTAAAATTTAAAAACGAATTAAATATATTCTGGGCGGAATTATTAAAAATTTGTCAAATTAATACAAAATGAATTGGGACAAAGCTGATATTAATATCTTGGATATTTTTTTCTGTTGAGATTTTCTGCTTCCTCATAAATTTTTACCTCACAGTTTTGGTTCTTACGTATTTGTGATTTGTTGATTTTCAATTTAATATATTCATTTTTCACGAGATTGACAAGGTGCAACTTCAATCCTTTAAAAGTATGACGCACATGCCTGATGGATCTACCCGGTACCAGATTAGCACCGAGTAGAGGATTCTGTTGTATATATACCCGACTACGGGCCCACCGCTCACGGCCGCTTACTGCTGTCCATGCTTGGTAAGTTATGGAAATATACGCACAAAAATACCGTGCTGGCGCGGCAGTGATCCAGTGCTATTGGATTTGTGATATTGACAATTTCTTAAATAATTTTATTTAAGCATATATTTTTTTAATTAACTCATGGAAAGAATGGATAGACATGCGAAATATTTAAAGAATTTATTGTCATGTTCTTGTAATTCTTTGCACAAAGTGTAAATCGCCCCAACAAATAGTTTTTTTTTTAGTTGGGTGCTTCTAGTATATTTGCTTTTTTTCTGGGGATGGCGGCGCCGCGCAGTGTAGGATTGCTTTCAAAAAATCTGTAGGAAACAGCTCAAAAAATGCTGCAAATATCGGAGAACCCGATTTTCAAACCACAAATTTTGTGATAGAAAAAAATTATAATGCAGATGATCTAATTTTGCATTAGATCAAGGAAATTCAGTGCAAAATACATACTTCTGGCCATAATTTGTAATCCAACGAGGAAAAATGCGCCGTCAAAGTTCAAAATTCGCTAAAACAACCGAGGCATTACCAAAATCTATCACAAAACGTTCATGGGACATTTTTTATTTTCGTTTTAAAAGAAAATACAGGGACTGAAACCGTTTGCTTGATTCCATTACACCGAGAAAAAAATAATCCGGAAAATGCTTAAAATTAATATACTTAAAATCATGAGAAATTGACTTAAAAAGAAGCCCGACTCTATGAGATTATGGCGATCCACTGTGAAATTTCGACATGTCATGGGATTTTCGACGAGAAATCGATTTTTCGTAGTTTGAGGCCCAAAAGATGATAGCACCCTATTTCATAGAGTCAAAAAGGTCAAAACAGGCATGTCAGTGTTTCTTTTCTAAAAATCCAGGCGATTTTTTTATTTCTGATAAATTCAATATAGAATGTGACAAAATCTTGTTTATTCATATTTATAGTTATTGTATAAATTTTATTATTAGAAATTTGAATTGACTCTATTTTATTAGAATTTGAAAGCGATGTTGATGTCGATGGCAAATATAAAAATTCTCCCTTGCAGGATTCTTGATGCACATTCTTGCTTTTTTTACTAAGGATGATTTTATGTAACCTTCAGCTACATTAGTACTTTTCGATACTCTATGTTGCTTCAAAGTAAAAATATCTGAGAGACGCAGATGTTCTTCTAAATGTATGCCTCTTATATCTGTTCGGATCAGGTAATTTCAAGTAAGATGCTATTAAGTTTGGTATTTAACGAAATCTATGATTACTCACTGGCTGAGTGGAACATTTTCCTAAACGGTAAAATATAAAGAATGATCGGTGAGGAATATGTGCTGATAGTAAAGATCAATATTGCCTATAAATGTCAATTGAATTTAGATTTAAACATTTTGTCATTTTATTTGTCACTGTAAATACTCTTTTTACCATTTTTAGAATCTGGCATCGTTACTACTAAAATGGTATCTTTATCTTCTATATCGATCCGAATGGATGAATGAAAGAAAACGAACATTCTTTAATTCATCCATTCGGCACGCTCCTGCATTTTCAGGTATCATACAAACCTACAAATAATATCTATTTATTAAACAGATAAAAGAATTAAAATAATTGTTTACCGTTCACATAAGATATAGTTTATCGTGTGCTTCGATTAAAAATTTATTTATATCTTCCCTCGTGAATATGTTTGATTTTTTTGCTTTATAATCTGAATATTGTTTTTTAATAAACGCTATTAATCTTGAAAATTGTGATATGTTAACATTGTGTTGCATTATAAAAGTTGATGATTTAAAACTTTTGCCTTCTCTGAAAAGTACGAAATGAAAATATTTTCCTTATAAATACTAACATTGTCAGGTCTTCACCATAGCATAAGAGACTCGTACCGTTTCTCATAAATCTGAGCAGATTT
>JAODAH020019061.1:0-19783 GCA_027574865.2 Coproporus ventriculus | reverse complement strand
TAATATTTCTAATCAACACGTGCCGACACCTATAGCAATGGTTGATTTACGTATATTAAGAAGATATCTAAATTTGTGGGCCTATTTGTCCGCGTTTTAAAAACTTCAGTCCGTAATTTTGCTTATGCAAAATGCTGCCCTTTCTTGACTTCTAGAATAATTTTATTGTGTGTTTACCGCGATGTTGCCACGTTGTAAAATACGACTACATCCAATCATAAGGGATCATAAATCATCCTAAATAAACAAAGATCGCCTCTCAAGTTCTCGATTTGATGGTCAAATAAACCGGCTTTTTTAAATAGAACTTTAAAATTACATCGATTTAATAGTCCAGTCATTTTAGATGAAAAATGAACAAATTTAGAAAAAATCTACAGCTTTGATTTTCTTGAAATCCTAGCGAATGCCTTATAATTATAGGTAAAATAAGAAAATCAATACATTGAGTTTGCGTAAATTGCCCCTAATTTGTTAAATAAATAATTATAAAGAAACGGAATGTTTATGAAAGTTTATTATTTCGATTGACACAAAAGTTTAGTAAAAGTTTCGCTAACACTGTAGCTTTCTCAAGTTGTGATTTTCAACTGAATCTAAGAATTGTTTTTCAAACTATTTATTGAAAATATTGAGTAAAAGGGAAGGGTTGAGATCTACTTGGTCGTTAAGTAGGGTGTTTGTGTTCTGACAAACAAAGAAAAATTAGTTAGAGGATAAAAGAACATAAGGCATTTTCAAAAATAGAAAAATTGATTCAAATTACGCCCCAATAATTTGATTGAAACAAATCACGAATTTAAGGAGGATTTTAAAATTGTACACATTGCAAACAAAGGTCGTTACCTAAATTCACTAGAAACTTTAGAAATAAACCGGTTTAAGTACATAAACACCTTACTTAACGGCCAAGAAGATCTCAACCCTTCCCTTTTACTTAATATTTCAATAACTAGTTTGAAAAACAATTCTTAGATTCAGTCGAAAATCATAACTTCACAAAGTTAATGGCTTTGTTCTATGGTGCCATGTTGCTGACAGTATCCGAATTGATGTTAAGAGATTAAGTTTCTACTTGATAGGATTGGTGTTAATCTCTTAAGTAGAAGTTTTTCAAGAACTTTTAATAGTCTATGGAGCAAGCTTATTGGTCTGTATAAAATAACCTCCTCTTGGTTCTTTCCTGGTTTAGGTATTATGATTACTCGTGCTATTTTCTACTGCGGGTAAAATAGTTAAATCGTAGAATGGCGTTGTATATATAGTATCTAGAAAAAAAATTCTTCGGAGAAGTAAAAAAGGCTCTCTGTGCATAACTTTAATGGTTTGGGATTATAAATTTCGAGGTAATAAAGACATGAAATTAATCTTAGAATTCTATGCGTGAACTGAAAAAAAATTTAATGGAAAAATCAATGTGATATACTTCTTTGCCAGTTGAATTGTCTGCAACTCAAATTGATTTGGCTAAAATACACGCCGTCCTGTGCTAATTTTTTTCACAATTTTCATGCAATTGCATGTTTAGGAATTTTTCGATTAAAGATTTTTTTCAGTGCATGCACAGAAATTTAAGATTGATTTCATGTCTGTATTACCTCGAAATTCATAATCCCAAACCATTAAAGTTATGCTCAGAAAGCCTTTTTACTTCCCCGAAGTATATGACGCGTCATCAGGTAGTATATTATTTTTCTTCAAATATTAGAATGCGGGCGTTTTTTGAATTGGTATTTATTAAATTAATTATGTACTAAATTTATCTATATCAATTTGTAACAATCATTGACTAATAACATTGTTTACTGAGTAAGTAGCTTAGTATTAAATAATAATAACAAAAATTTGTATAATAACAGTTTAATTTAAATATAGAAAATCCACTAAACTTTAAATAAATTTTAACCATAATTTAACAAATATAAATTCGCTTACAATAAAGAATTTACTCATAATTCTGATTGTATGCTTTTCATACTTTCTAGCAAAACCTTTTCCATCTGTAACAGCTTGGCAGAGTGTGAGCATAGAGGCAATAAGAGTGTCGATCATAGACCTAGGAATCTTTTTCCTCTTCCTAATTTTGGAAGAATTTTTCGGCCTCATTTATTGGCCAAACACCTTCCTACAATGCTTCAATAATATTTAAGCCGATTGATTAATTTGGCCATTCAGCACAGTGACGCCTTTGAAAGCACTCTCGTATTTCATTAGCGCCATGCTTTGGATCATTTTCTTGCTCATAGATAAGCCACGACAGTGCAGATGTTCCGTATAAGGAAGCATAACATTCTCCAACATTGTGGGAAACGAGATAGACTACAAAGCTTGTACAAAGTGACCGCCCGATTTTATTTTTCTTGATATAACCTCCCTGGAACATCCAATGCTCTTCTTTAATAGATTTTTGCTATTTCTTATCTAAATCCCTAGCACCAGAAGTCTATACCATTTCGAGAATAATAAATTTGACAACTAAAGTAACTTATAGTAACCTCACGCAAAGAAAAAGTATCAGGCAATTCTTATTTTCCAGAAATTAGTAAAAAATATGAAATGCATGGAGTATTATTTTAAATTCTCATTACTCTTCATAGATTAGGCTGCCAGTTATCTACTGTATTTTTCTTTCACAATATATTCATTTTAACAAAAGTTACGTTAGAAAAACCAAAATGTGATATAATTCTGACTAGTACTATATATTTAACTTCTTCTGATGTTTTAACTAACTGGTTTTTCCAAGTGTTTAGTAAAGAATTTAGCTTTTCCCATGATATATCATTTGCCGTTTTTACCATTTGTAAGTTTAATTGGGTGAATTGTTTGCTTTGGTTTGTTTTTCTCATTGTTTTCTAAAGCGAGTTGTCGGATACTTTGGTTGGAGATAGGTTTGCTAGGTACTCTTGTATTGCATAATTTTTTTCTTCAATTAGTTTTTTCTTAAGATGTTTTGTTACCTTGTTAAATTTAACTTTATCTCGAGGAGATTTTGTCTTTTGCCTTTTTTTCTTAGTTGCCGTTATTCTTATATTTTTTTCTTGGCATTGTTAGAACATTAAATAGTTTTTTTGTTTATATCTTCTATTGGTGTATTTTCCCATACTGCGTTTAATACATGACAAATTTAGTTTTTTCCACAAGATTACCTTTTCTATTTTTCAATTTTTGTTTGCATTTTTATATTTTATGTTTATATTTGCTAAGCGTTATATTCGATATATTTTTGTGGTTATAGCTGTAAATGTCTATATCAATAGCAAAAAAGCAGCCGCATGCAAAACACGAATTGAAACATTTTTGAGTTATAACCACTTTGAATTATAACATAAATCACTGCGTTATAAATGGGACCGATCTGATATGTTTTGATATTATAGCTCGCGAGTTTAATGTAGGTGCTATAATTTATATCATGGAAAATATTTATATAATTTTTTTATGGAAGAATGATACGAAAACATGATATGTGAACGTACGCACTGCATGTAAATAATCAATTTATAAAATTGTAATTAAATTAAAGTTTTTATACAATTTTTTAAATATAACATTAACTTACAATTTCTTTCTGACTGTTTTTTCGCCCTCGCCTTAAACTTTTTTATAACGTGAAATGCAGTCGCTATGTTTCATTACTTTCAACAGATTAATCTCCAACAATCAACAGAACCAAGGATATAATTACACAAAAATGCATTCTGGCTGCAATATTTTAATGTACTGTAAAATGAGTGAGGACGTCGTGTTGTGAAGATTAATACAACTTAAAAGTCATTCATCGGCATGCAAGAGAACCCTTCATTTATGAATACTTTGTTGGGAAACAGAATTGCTGTTTAGGACTTTTATGGTCATGTTCACGTCGTCCTACATACTGACAAGGAACTTTATTAGTCAGTTATACCTACTTACATTGTTTTGATGGCACGTTTATTTGAATTTGGATTAAAATATTTTTTAGTCAATTTTGCCATAAAATTTAAAAAAATTAATAGTTATTTATGCAATAAAGGTGTAAAATAATACTTAAAGAAGTATACACCTGAGTAGCATACAAAATGTTATGCATAACCAAACTTTTAGTCAATGTATGTTTAACAATTGCAATAAATCTTAAAATCTAGTTTAAATGGCAATAAAATTATCTTCACAACTTATTTATAATGAATTATTAATTAAAACTTTCGTTTTATATATTAGTGAAAACTAACTTTATTTAATAAATATACGTTCATGTTTTGACTTTGTCCCGAACTAGCCGTTTGTGTGTCGAAACAGAATTGGTGAAAAAAAAAAATGAAAATTAGAGATTGATAGTAATAAAAACCTTCAAATTGGCCGAAAAATGTTGTTGTCATGGCTGAAATCCATATAAACATAAAAACGAAACTATTTAGAACCTGTTCGAATTGAAATGTGACAAATAACATAACATTTGTTCTACCAATTGCGATAAAATTCCATTAATTAAAAAAAAATATTCATTTAAAAGCAGCATAAAGCATCCAAAGCGGAAAGGCACAGCTTTCTCACATGTCGGTGGCTTTTCCCCGGGGACCTTCTTCCTTTTGAATCCGGATGCACTTAAGCTTATGCAGTTTTATTGTGTAACCTCTTATTATTGTAATCACACAGTTAACCTAGAAGGACGGCACACAGGGCCGGAAACCAACAGTCGGCTGAGTTTCAACAGATTGACATGATTTTTTTTAAATTCTCGTGTGTAGTTGAACTTGCCTATATGCTAATAAATTGATTTTCAAGTTGTGTTCCTTATGGAACCCAGCAAATACAACTGACACCTTCATTTGACAAAAACAAACTTCAAAATAGCATGATTTAACTTTTATTTATTTATTTTTTTTGACCGCATAATCTTCTACTACCCCACGTTATATACATTCAACACCAATATTATAGTTAATAATACCATAAGATTATGCCGAATTTGTAACGGTTGGAAGCAATAAGATATGGAAGACGCGCTATGTAAATTGCAAATGCAATGGAGTTATTGGATGTAATCAAGTTTACAGACAATGTAAAATTCCTAAATTAAATAAATTATTTCAGAAATGTTGGGTTTAGTAAATTTTGCTCAATTTTATTCTTAGGTACGATTTAAGTTATATCGCTGGGTGGTACGAAAACTAACAAAACTCAGATGTCCTACGAAAAGTAACAAAATATCAATTTCCAACGAATACCAACAGTTTTTATATTTTCTGTCGAAAAATATCAACTTCGGTTATATTCCAATGAAAAATAACAATTTTAAACATTTTTTAATGGTAAAGAAGTATTTTATATACGCTTTTTTGAGGATTTTTTTGCATAATTAATTAATAATAAACATTAGTTTCCTAATAGAAGTAGAAGAAATTTAAAAAAAATGTGTAAGAGGAAAAAATAATTACAAAATTATAAAAGTTGTTAGTTTTCGTCAGAAATTTTAAAATTGCTACCTTTTTTTAAAACAAAATCATAAGATGTTACTTTTCGTAGGACATCTGAGTCTGGTTAGTTTTCGTATAACCCGGCGATATGTGGTACTAGGATAATTAAATTTTCTTAATTTCTTATAAAATCGAACTATAATTCGAATTTTATAAATAACAAGAATGTTCACAAAATACTTGAAGATCACACAAAATTTATATTTATTTTATAGGTTCTATAATTTATAGCCAATCATTCTTAGGAGTACGATTTGAGAAACTTTGCCATAAATAGTTATTTTATAAAAAATTGCTCTACTTTTTGCCAACACTGTACAATAAATTATGTCTAAGAGAGTATTGTCAAACTAGCAGTCCATCGGCCGAATCAGGCCCCAGAAATAATGTTTTATGATCCTCACATGCAATGAGCTTGAGATTACCAATTGAAGAAATTGATGTTTTCTATAACCTAATTTTCTTTTTATTGAATTTGCGTCTGTCATTACATTGTTTACCTTACCAACTTTCAAACTTACAAACCAATACTACAATTTTTAATCAAAATTTAAAGCAAGTTTACACGAAATAGAAAAAATAGTATGAAAAACTGTTATAAATATATAACTATTACACAGGTTCACAAAAATTTCTCAGATTTGAGAGTAGCGTTTTCCTATGTATTTTTGCACACCGATTAAAATATTATTTATCTTACACAAGAAGAAAATTAAATTTTCTTACTCCAAAAGACAAAAGAAAATGGAGCTTTGTACTCCGAGGCAGACAAGAACTGTCAGTATTGCTCTGACGAGAAAAATATTTTTTATTATTTTTAATATGTTATGTATTTCTAAAACTTCTAACATATTTTGATGGATGCCTTTTCCTTCTCTATGTAAAATTAGCATATCTTCTTAATTTGGATAGAGGTGTCCTGAATCATTAACACGGTTGTTGAAATCTGAATCATTTCTATTGTTATAAGATTCCAAAGATTTTTTTTTCATTTTTCATTATTAATTAATGAAATGTATAAATATAAATGTTATCCATTTTATTTATTTATTTATTTTTGAAATTTAGCTAACTTTTAACTATGAATATGCGCATCTAATGCAACGATAATGCGAACAATGATATATCTAGGAATTTTTGTGGAGCTCTTGTTTATGAAGGCTAAAAAAAATTGTGTTCAATTTGGCAGTAAAGTGATTTTTCTAACCTCGGCAAGTGGCCTACCTCGGCTTCACATTGGAATTTCATCCATTTCCCGGGTAAAATTCGTCCCGAAATCGTTCAAATTTGGTGAAAGTTAAAAAAATATTTGCTGAATCAATTTGGTTACAAAATAGTAGAATTATGGCTATGCATTTATTATTTTTTTAAAATTTTTTATTGTTACATTTGATATCTCGAAAACAAATTTAAAAAAAAGGAACCTAAGCCAATAATTCTACTATTTTTTAAAAAATGTACAAAAATCAGACATTCACTCCTACGGCCCCTTAATGACATGGTTTATTTCTTCTGTTAAATCGTGCTTGTTATCGACATCCTTATTCAAATAATTTGTCTCCGATCTAATTTTTATTCCTTTAATTATAGGTTTCCATGAACTGGATAAAAAAGCATAAAAACTATATGAACGCTCGTAATTATGGGAAGCGTTTATTAAATTAGAACAAATTTGTGACAAAAGACTTAAATAAGTTGGAACTGTAATATATTGCATTAAACGGGAATCTGGTAGAGAAACTGCACAAAATTTAGTTACGAGTACATGCATTATGTAAAAGATATTTTCTGTGCAATAACGTTTCTAGTTGATAGCCAGTAAGAGCCAGTATAGGTAGCAATTTGCCATATGTTGCATCACTAAATTAATGCCATGCATGGGGCAGTTCACTAACTGCACTTTAGTCGAAATTAGTCATCGTCGTAAAGACCGACAGAGAAGTTTCGGTAGTTGCTGCCGAGAATTCCTTAATACATAGTAGGTAGTGTTAGTTGTAAATCGTTCGTCCGTACATAACGCACGTGAGCTAGAAATCCCTTGAACTGTTGGAAAATAGGGTGGCAGGTTGGCCATCCTCCCTTGTCACAACGCTTACGCACTGCACCACTTTATTTTCGGGTCGGGATAATTTAATGATGGCACGTTTACGATTCGTGCAAACAAAAGTTTTATATAAGCATTCTAGCCGTCCCTAGTTTTCATGAGGTGAGACAAAAATGGAAGTTTTCAGGATAACACTTCGTTAAGAAAATATTTCTTTTTTTTTCTGGAAACAAATAACTGGCATATATATTTTTTAACTCAAATGAAATATAATGGATTAATTAAATATTTGTAGAATATAATACCTTGTGTTCTATAAAGATAACATTATAAATTTAATATATTTGATAGAGTGTATTATAATACAGTGATATTCATATTGGGGTGTGAATCGAGGGAAAAAGTTAAAGCGGATTAGATATAAAGGTACTGACATAAAACCTTAAATTTAATTGATGTAGAGTAAATACGCTTTCCTGCATTTGTCCTTTTCGTTGTCTCAAACAACCTACTAAGATGTCAGCTTTATTGTATTCAGTTTTGTTTCTACAATCAAATAATTTTTTCACCGCATTTCAAATTCCAATAAAAAATATCAAGAATATAAATCTATCAACATATCTTGTAAGTATAGTTTAAATTAAAATAAAATAAACACATACAATTTTCAAAATTTTTATTTTGCCACTACTACAATTGCTTCGCCATACGATGGATTTATCGGGTAAGATGACTGGTTAAAATTTCAAAACAAAATTTTTTAACATTTATAAGGAAATATTTTAGTTTGAGATAAAGGGAGACGAGAGTCTGAGTGGTCGATTAGAATTATTAAGGATTAAATTTGATATGAATACCAGAAATACAAAATGTACAGTTAAATAAAAAATTTTGAATAGTTTCTAAAAATTAAATAAAATTAAAATAAAATTAGATACTTACGCAATATAACGTCCCGTTTAACCTATATAGATCTTGGAGCAGTCACCATAGGGTTACAAATAAATGCCAGAATCTTTATTGATATATTTAGAGTCTTTTGCATTATTGAAAAATTTAGACAGAGGGTTATTACTTCTGAAGGAATATTAAGTACATCTGAAGGAGGCATACTGGTAATAAAAGGTTTACCACATCAAGAGAGTCGAGCAAACAGTTATCAAGTAGATCTATGTTCTTGATTTTGTTAATCAAGTCAATGGATTTTTATGGCATATTTAGGTATGAAGCTTGTGGGTTGTAAAATACTTTTAATAAGGAATTTTGATTGGTTGCTATAAGGTGCCGATATGTAGAAAACAACAGATCAAACAGGGAAATCCTTCTTATGTAACTTAATTAATGCATAAAGTTTTGGTAGTCTGGGGTTTATGCTAAATAAAAATTGTTTATCAGTAACAAGGGCTTGGCAGTTGAAAAGTACAAATTTCAAGTTTTTTTAAGAGAGAGAGAGAGAGAGAGAGAAGGGGAGAGGGAGAGGGAGAGAGAGAGAGGGAGAGAGAAAGAATCGTGGAACTGGATAGTTTCATGCCAATAAAAAGTACAAAAATATTTTGTTCGATATTAATAAACACTATTTTGCTTCAAATTTTATGTGGATATTCGTTTTAATGATATTTAACTAAAAAAGAAATGCCAACGCTATATGTAACTCGGGGATCTAATTAATGGAAAATGAGAAGACATGCCTTTGTGCAAACTAGCCCCGGCCTCCCCTACAAATAAACAGAATGAAGACTAAACTACAATACTTGCATTGTTACAAAGGAGGCACCAATAGGCGTTTTCGATTCAACTGTGCTTATAACTCTGAGCAACACCAACTAATCTTAAACAATATTTTAGCGTCATATTCATACAAATTGAGTTACTCCAATATGATCTCGTTTTGTTATTTGCCGTCTCCTCAAACAGTATCTTTTTCGCATAAAGTAGCAAGTTAACTCTAAAAAAGTCTTCCATTTTATTTTATCAAGTTGTTGCTAATATACATTAATATTGATGGTTCTGGAAAGAACCAAACAGGAACTAAATTACCTAAACATGTTCAGTGCTATTGCACCTAGAGTCTAGACAACTGAACTTCTGCAGGCATCATGCAAAATTTAATGAAGTATAAAAAACCGCCCTAAATTTTTTCGTGTCCATCCGTCGCTCCATCCATCCGTCTTTCCGTCCGTCAATCCCTCCGTATATCCGCCTGTCAGCATATCCGTCTGTACGGCTGCCCATCTGTCCGGTTGCCCATCTGTGCGGCTATCCGTCTCTCCGTCTTCCGTTTATGCGACCAATTACGATTAAATTTTTGAGTGCCATAGTTATCATAATCCACTTTCATAATTTTTAAAATATTCAATTATTTTCTTAAAAAAAATTGTTTTTGAAGGGTTACTATAAAAAATTATATCTCGTAAACAATTTAGATAATTTTTTGGTTTTATTTTTATACTAATAGATTTGTGTAAAATGATGTGTAAAAGGTTTTAAGCATTTTCTAAAGCACAAATCTTTTTTGATCAATTTAGTCGCCCTGCTTTTTTTTAGCCGAAAAAAAATTTTTTTTTGCAGTTTTAATAACTAACTTACGGGAATTTCAAAAAACAATGTACGCTAATGTTTTCTGTTAGTTAGATTCAAATCGATTTATGAGAGTTGTAGTTTTTAGAGGTACAGATTTATGACACCTTAGGTACGCACACACACGCGCATGCACACGCGCACGCACACGCACACGCACTCGAATACGCATAGCACGCACACAATTCAGCCATTGGTAGAATACGTTGGTGCTATAATTGAGTACAAAAATCTAATCACAACTGGGGAACTCCTGGCTTTTTAAATATGAGATATGAACTAATCAAAAACGCTTTAGATGAACTAGTAAACAATTAAGTAAACGCAATGATTTGAATTCATCCTTCTTCAAACGAATTATCATTGACGGTGGACGCCTAAGATTTTTCAGTCGAGGGTATTTTAAAAATGAAACAAAATAGCGTATATAAAACATTGGGTTCCTCTTTAATGAATCTAGTAGTTAATCGAATTTTCATTCAATTATTAAACTTCATGGACTATCGGGTTTCATATGCGCATATTGACATAATCATCTCGTTGCGCCATGTCGCCACGAGACAACACACGACTGTTATTAAAAAGAAGTTAATAAGGGTGCAGAATTTAGCATGGAAAACGACATGATTTCACTCTCAATCTAATAGAATTTTTAATATAGAGAGACAAAAGAAAGCTATATTATTACGAAAGCAAAAAGACAACATCGCTGCCAATATTTCTAGTCATATTAAAGACAACTGCTCACATAAACTTAGATATATCACTAGTTGATACAGTTTATAAAAAAACCTCTAAAGGAGATTGCACCGAATTTGTTTAAAAATGCATTTAACTAAGAGTTCCTTAAATTTAAATGAAATTTAAAATATCAAATTTTTGCACCATCTTTATTATATACTTTACTAAATACCATTTTAGCAGAGATTTTTGTTTTATTGCATAGGACAACCTGCTTGTCAACGCCAACTAATGCTTCACCGAGAACCGATAAATATCGTTATCGTTATCGTTATCGGTACCGAGAACGAGACGATATACGATTCCATATATATATTTTCTGAATCTCGGTTTTCCGATACGATACGAGAAATGATCATCCGATAATCTCGTATCGACGAGATTCTATTTCTATATCGTACGATATTTTTTTTATTTACGATTTAAAAATTATGCGGAAAAAACAAAAAAAGTAAATAATATACTTATAACTCGCTAATTTTTTTTCAGTTTTACGTAAAACCAAAAGGGGCATATCATGTTACAATATTATTATTATATTTATTTAAGAATCATAAATTATGATTATAAAGAATATTTTCCGACAAACGAAAAAGGACATGTTATGTTATGTTTTTTTATTGATGTATAGAAAAAGTAAAATAAGTATAGTTGTTCCAACACGTTTATGCTTATGAAGACCTGCTTTTGTTTTTTCTGATGGTTTTTAATCAATGAAATTTCGATGAGCTTTACGTATTTCCCTTATATAATATATATTTTTATGCCTAATTATTGCGTTAGAAGAACATTTCACTCATTTGTATTTTCTATTTTTATTTTTTTTGTACGCAATATTTTTAGCCTTTTTTTGTACTTGATTACAATAAAAATTAAAATAAATAAATAATTTCGACAATAAAAGTTATAGAAATCTATGTTATAGTTGATTAGAATATTCAAACTATATGTATGTATGTATCATTAATTTATATTATTCCTATATGCTATACTTTTTTTTACAAAATTAAATTAATAATTTTTAAACGAGAGTAAACGAGAAATCTCGGCGAGACCGAGACGAGACCGAGACCGAGAACGATATAATACGAGAATCTTTAATAAAATCCGAGACCGATATGAGAATTTTTAAAATATCTTACCGTATCGGTGAAGCATTAGCGCCAACCAAAGTTATTCAGTATTTTTAATGATTTTCAGAATTTTCTTATCTGCATTAGTCTATAGAAGTATTTTTGTAGGAACTTGATTGGTGGATGGTATAAAAATGATGATTTTTCGACGTAATTTCTCAGAATATAAAATTTTTGAAAAAAAGTAAGTTTTGGGTTGAGTCACACTAATGTATCAGTAAGATTTTAATTCAGTTTATAGACTAAAACGTCATATTTACACGGCAATAGTTTTTAATGGACTTATCGCCACATAATGTTATATTCCAAGAATTACATTATTTTCCTGAACAAATAATGGACAAATTCAAGGATACTCAACTCCACGAAACAGAGAGGAACTAGAAACATTTACTAATTTCCAGCAATTCTATTTTCTTAGAATGTTATATCAATATCAAAATTTACTAATTAGATATGAAGTTAACTAGAACTTAGTTCAGGTTAATGAGTCTGTACTAGATATTTGACACGATGACGCTCTAGAATATGAACGAGATTAGGATTAGGTGAATGATAAGCACATTCATTGAGGGCAACAGTAACATTTGCTTCTCAACTACTGTTCCTAAATGTTACAATATGTTGTTATTCAAAAATGAAATGATTTTATAAGGTTTATTTAGTAAAATAATGTCAACACCATTTGCATGTTTAAATAACAATTATATAATTTAACATATGAGAATATTCATATTACAACTTTTGTTTACTAACATTCAATATTAATCGTATGCGATACCAACATTTTGGCAGTCATTCTACAAAAATTATTTAAACTTCTTTCTTTCTCCTAACTAATTTCTTCTTTAGAAGCTTCGACTTAAATAAATAATTTGTATGTCATCTAGTTTTATTACTATCTCATCAACGCTTGTATTTTTCCGCGGCTTTTATGGTAAAAGTTTAAATGGAATTAATTCATTCTACAACAATATTTTCATATTAGAATTTTCTGTGAAATATAAAATTTTATGATTACAGAATAATTTATGATTTTTAGAAGGGCTTTTCATCGCGTTTACAGGTTCGTTACGTAATTATTAAATGGAATTAGGGGTAGATTCGATAAGATGTTCGTTGTGAAGAAGAAAAGTCGTTAGATGAAACTTCTCGCATCCAAAGCAAAGCGGGCACTCAATGAAATCGGGTATTCTTTCTTGAATTTTTCATCGATAACCTTTTTAAACTTTTTTTGCGTGGGGAACGATCCACCCCAGAAAAGGCGTCCAAGTAACGCATAAAAATACGAATAAATAATGATTGATGGATTGGAAATAAATTTAAATTATAAAATGGACAGCGAGAGTTTTAGCATTTTATTACTCAAAGGAAGTGAGGGAAGGGGAAGGATTTTAATAATTTTCCCATCAGCAAGTGCAACTAACTGAATTCATTATTAATGGGATTATTCAAGGTTGGAAATCTATCATAATTTCGTGCTTCGATTATTGTTTAGTGTAACAATTTAACCAAACTTCGTATGTATGCAAGGAACAATCAATTCAGGAATTACTGCAAAGTTGTATTTATGTTTGCCGTGCATAATTACTCAATAAGAAATCGTATTAAGTTTTGTCGAAGTTAAAATTGATTCAAAATTTTTTAACCAATCCGTGAGGATTTCAGCGAAAAGACGAATGGCTCTATGTGAAATGTGAGTAATTAAGAGTAATTTTGGGGGCAATCTAGGATTGTTTGGACAATTAAGGAAGATATATTGAGATAAATCATGTTTCCGTGTGAGCAAATTGTACCTCCAAAAAGTTTCCACTGGTAATGTTGATTGTTGGAGATAGGAGGAAGTAGACTAGAGGCAACTGGCTTTATGAATGCAGTAATTGCCTCTTTAGTATTCTGTGCATATACGGTTTATCTGCAGAGGCCTTTGCAATGATAGGGTCTTGCTAGGTGTGATATAATAGTATTAAAAATATTATTTATTTAAATTAAAAGTTGATACATTTTTTTCTAATGTGAATTTTCACATATATTGCCATCATCCCTTTTCCCATAAAGATTCCAAGAGCATTATTGACATATTAATATCCATTAAAATAACGAATTTTTCCATAAAAATGAATGAAACTACAGTATGAAGTAAATGTAGCTGCGTACAGTATTAATTTCTTAAAGGACAGATTAAACACACATCTATGATTTAACACTTTATTTTTAACAACCGGACTAGTTACGGTCTTATTGAGGCCATTATCACATGCCATGATTCCGATGACTACAAAAATGATTACAAGGTAACTTATATAAATGTTTATAATTTTATGGGGGAAGTGTGTAGGGTAACTATTATGAAAAAGGGGGATGCAAAGCTATTGACGATAATGGGAATTTACAGATTACGGTGTTACATTGAAAAATAAATTAAATTTTCACCGAACAAATTTGTTCGGTATCTGAATTCGCTGGGTATCTGTCTGTCCGTCTGTTTGTCCGTCCGTGTATGTATAATCTGTTATCTTGAGGTATTTTTTGTATTCTGATTGAAGATTCGGAAAGTAGATAAAAAAATAACTACGGTACTTCCTTTGTTGCATTTTGGTAGCTGTTGATGAACATCCCTAAAATGGAGGTCAAATTGCAAATTTTTTTTTAAATTTTGCGCCATTAATTCCAATGTAGGTTATGTTATCCGTTATCGACCCAATAACACGGTAATGAAGCTTGTTGTTGTTGTATACCAACCTATAAAAATAAAATGAATGCCGTAACCATATTAATATAATTTGAAATATCAGCAGCATTAGAAGATAGGAGGGGATGAGAAGGGAAATTGTTGCCACCTTACTTATTTGCTCTATTTTAAAGTTCGTTTTGGTAATACTCTTAGGCATTCTTAACTGGTTATGATTCACTCTTCTATAATTTTATTTTTATTTGTCATTTCGATTTATGTAGTGTTCCAAAAAAAAAATTTTTTAATATTAATTTTATTTACATTTTTCGTCTTGCGTCTGAATGCATTCCGCAAATTATTAATTTTATTTTTTATAATTTGTCGGTTAGCTCTTTAAATAATCGTTTTCTTGGTCGCACGCTAGCAGAAAAAGAAAAAGCCGTATATGTACATATATTACATATATATAATCGAAACAAATTTCTGAAAAATATTTGACCGGAAGCAGGATTTAGAACCTGCAACCTTCGGTTTACACAACCGATGCGATTCCAGTTTCGCCATTCCGGCCGCCGATCAAACATTTTTCAGAACTTGGTGTTAACCTCTGTAGCGACATGCAATCATTGTGTGTTGCATGTACTCCCAAATCACATTGGGACTTGAATACACAACAACACGCGCATGTCCAGATGCCAACTCTGCTGTACACACAGCTTCGCGAATTGTTGATATTAAATTAAATTAATTATATTCCAAATTAAAATCGCTACAGAGGTTAACACCAAGTTCTGAAAAATGTTTAAGGCTCAGTACTGGAGATGAGCTGCATCGTGATTGGTTTCGAGTAGGAAATCAAAGCAGAGGCCCAAATTCCTTTAGTTTCAATTACTTCTTTAGAACAAGAAATAGTACCATCTTCCGAATTTGAAAAAGGCGTTTCTTGCCGTACTTAATGGAGCTAAAAAAGACATGGTTACCGGAGTTTTAAGAAGCACTTCCTCTCTTCTGGTTCTTCTGCAACAGAGAATCGGAGTGGGGTGGGTTAAATTCCTAAGGCAATTGACGCCGATATTATAGCCATATTATAGCTCTCAATAGAGTAAAAATTAAAAATGCCAACATTAAAGACTTAACAAAACTATTAGTAAAGCATTACAGTATCAATTGGAGGGAGTTGGCGACTCAGTTCAAATAGAATATAGTAATTAGGATCAAAAGACGCCAATTCAATCTATTTCAATTTCAAAATCATTTCATTCCATGACTGTGCAGCAAAACCCGCTCAATTCAAGTTTAAAATTGCTGTTATTAACAAATTAAAGATAGTTAATATAATTTCTTTACGAAAATAGGTATATTTTTTTCCTAAATTTAAAAGAAAACATGAATATCCTAGCAGTTGTTTTTTTATTTACTACGGTTTTATGTGGTTAGTGTAAGATTTGGTTCGATGGGTTCATAGAGTTTGAAACTATGTGACTCATATTTCTTCGTCTAGTCCAGTAATTAATGCGACATCAGTATAATGCTCAAAGAATCAGCTAGCCTTTTTTATTTTTATTTTTATTTTTTTCTTTAAAGTCCTGCCAGTTCTTTTTCTTCAACTGTAAGTATCTGCCACAACATTTCATCGATATTCTTAAAATCTTATAATGTGGCATTGCAACGTTGTGCAGAATTTGTTCAAATAAGCTGGTAAGAAATATTTATTGCTTTCCCGTCAATAATTGTGTCACATGGGACAAGTTTGTTTTACTTTTCTAGTAGGTATTCTATTTCTCTTAGCGTGTTATCAACATTTTTATGCAAGAATTGTATTTGAAAAGGCTTACAGTATCGAAGAGACGAAAGTTATATATTTTTCCATATATTGAGGTCACTAGCTGTTTCTGAAAAAGATATGATCTGTAGAGGTTCAAGCCAAGTAAAACACACATTTGAATCCCATTTTTTACCAACAAAAAATTTGCTACAACTGCTATCGTATCCCTATTTAAATCATATTCAATTTACAAACGTTGTCAGAAGTTAAGATCTTAACAACTTCTTTTGAGCCAACAAAATTCACTAGATTACATGGTCTAGCAACGATTGCAATTTTACTTGAGCACCGCTCTATGATATGGTCTTCTCTGATCGAGTAGTTTTGTATGTTGTATTTCAGTGTAAGTAGGGTATAATTTACAATTGCAGACTTGTGCTTCCCCTGTTATTGGCCTTTTGACAATTTTTACTCAATGATCAAAGAATGGGCAAAATCGGCTAACATACTACCTCCTGGTAGAAATGAACAAACTTTATCCATTATCTGTATTTATGTGCTACAAATGGATTACAAAAAGCACCATCTTTGACAATTTATGCGGCGTCATTGTTGCCAAAATTGCAGACTCATTTTTGTGGTAAGCGCTAATTATTCAGTACTTGTGTAGACAAGAATATTCTCTGTTCGTTTCGCTTTTTAGCTTAATTGCTCAAAATCTAATGTAAGATGGTCTGTAAAAAAGGAATGTCTAAAATAATTAGCATGCGATATAAATTATAATAATGTCAACCTTTAATTCTAGACAAATATTAGTACTTAGATTTTGTTTTCTACATTCCTATCCGTAATGAAATTTTGGCAATTGTCTATATTGGAAATGAAATACAATAGAGACAATCAGTCCTTGTTCTTCTCAAGAAATATCTCCTCCTTCCTTTTCACTCTTTCCCGCCTCAATTCGTGCATCAATCTATGGATTGACGTTTTAAAATTGTTGGGTATCGAATAAGATGTCCTACTCGTTGAGCTTTGATTAAAATTCTTATACTTCTGAGACAAATAGTGTCTAAAAAGTACAAAGGTACTACTTTACTAGATGATTATAAATTATCTACTTACCTTTTATTTCATGGATTAATTGAAGTGATACATAATTAGCTATTAACTCGTAATTGTTTCTTTTTTGTAATAATAATATTTATAATTTAATTAACCATTATTACTTTTATGATATGGTATTAAGAGCCGGTTTCATAATCAATTTAAACTGAGCATTAAATTTAAACTTCAATTTAAAAATAGGATCCTGGTTCACAATCGCCATTTAACCTAAACTTCCTTCTAAGTTAAAGGGAGATGGAGTGGCATTTAAAATATTAAAAGTTAGTTTAAATTAAATTAAATTAAAGGTTATGTTTTGTGTTTTTATTTTGGGTAATTTTAATGGAATTTTTACTTAATAAATATCGTAGAGAAAAAATATATTTTTCAAATTAATCTTTTTTTTATTATTTAAATTATTATTTTATATCTTATTCTTTTAATAAAGCTGTAATTGTAAAATATTAATTAGGTGTAAAGTGAAATTCTAATGTGAATCCCACTGGCGATTGGATTAAATATGTTCTAATATTAATAAGATGTTTTAAAATGGGTTTATCGTGTTCTTATCCCGTCTTTTCCTAAATTTCCTTCATGAGATCGTCATCCTCATCTGAAGCCCAATCGCATTCTTTGTCATTAGGTTCATAATTTTTCACAATAACACTCTAGCGACAAAAGAGGGGGTTGAGAAGTCCTTAAAAGCCTTGGGAAGAATTAGTTTGTTCTTTTCTGTTAAGCATACTGACCAGGGAGTAGCATGGGCTACAACGATCTGTCTCTAAGTACGTGGAGGAGCACTTTGGTGTCCAAGGTTTTACTCGAACATTGTAAATCCAGTACTCCTCGGAATCGATTATACAAAGAAGGACAAGCATTCTTCCGACGCGACACCAATGCGATATTGGGTATTACGAAGGTCGGTTCACCCGAATAGGTTAATTCCCTTCCGACTATTAGTGTTGGACTCGTAGTAGCAGTGGCAGACCGTATGTTGGTCAGAGGGTGAGGCCTTGCTGTATAAGTTGCAGTTATCTAACTCGGGTGAGCCCTGTTTGAGCTTGAGGATATAGATTGGTCCTGCATATACCCGTGTATTGATTTTCCTATTGTCAAGGATTTCTGACTGGTAATTTGCTGATGTCGATGCATAGGAAAAGTTGTTAGCAGATGCGTTAGTTCGGCGCATTCGAAATCGCCCACAGACGTCAAGATAGGTACCGAACGTTAAACTACTTGGTTTAATCAGCGAAATTTCGGTCTTGCTATGGAATGACACTTTGCCTCTTTTCAAACAATGGGACATACTTCTTATGACATTTTCATTTAAGCGCATGAACCTCCTCAAAAAAATTCGCTTTGATGTTGGTATGTTTGAATTGTAGTTATTTTAAAACTTTAAAACGCCTTGTTACCGGGTTCGGAAGGCAGGCCAATATCTCCTCCGCTCTTCTTTGACTTTGAAATGCAGCTCATACGTCAGGGAAGTTCAAGGGTCGATTCGTTGTCGACAGATTCTATATCCTCCTTCTAATTTTTTTGGTGCTTTGTTCTCAATAATTTTTTTTACGACCTCTAATAAAATTATTTGTTCTTCTTTCGTGACATAGTATATAGACATAATAAACAATTTTGAGGAATCACAACTGTCATACATATATTTTAAAATGTCTTTTATTATCAAGAACAGAGCTAAGATATATTCTTGATCACTATGCTCAAACACACCACTATATGCAATTTCAGCAAAATAATAGTTTTTTTATAAACCATGGCACTAAAATGACATTTTTTATTACGATTATGGAGTTAATTATCCAAGGCGAAGGCCGAAGAGAATAACCATGCGAGTAATAAAAAATCATTTTAGTGCCGAGGTGTATATTATATTTTGTCTGAAAGAGTTTAATATTAATTTTAAAGACTTTTAAAAATCCTGAAATTAGGTAACATACATTGCATACACATCTGTTAGGATAAAAAGATTTTTATATCAAACTTAATTTAATTCTGATAAATTCAATATAAAAAAACCTTATTTATTACTATTTATAGTTATAGTACAATTTTTATTATTAGAAATTTGAATTGGTTCTACTTTATTAGAACTTGAGAGCGATGTTGAAGCCGATGGTAGACATAAAGGTTCTCCTTGCAGAATTCTTGATGCAATTTCTTGCTTTCTTACTAAGGATGATTCTATGTAACCTTCAGCTACATTAGTACTTTTCTATCCTCCATGTTGCTCAAAGTTAAAATATCTGTACCCGTATCAGCCAGGAGAGA
>JAODAH020019013.1:0-13140 GCA_027574865.2 Coproporus ventriculus | reverse complement strand
GGTGCCCTTATCTAACTTCAAAAATATCAAGTTTGGAATTTTAATTGGTTATTGATTTTTCTAGGCGGACAATGCAATTGCAACAATGGGGCCATTTGGAAAATTTATATGAGCTTCTATCCCAATGATTATGGGGAGAGGGTGCAGTGTTCTATCCGTTGAATTGTTTTATTGAAATAAAATTGGTCATATATTTAATTTATGTTTCCACCTTTATTATTTTGCTATATAAATATACACAAATAAATTTACTACGCTCATATAATACGTAATTTTAAAAATGGGCTGTGTAAACTCATTACTTTCTTACACCATATTCTTTTTTAGGATTTTTGTTCAAAGTTTAATCTTCTTCCTTAGTCCAGTTAACAGGGTTCATAAGCTCATAAATCAAAGACAAAAACATTTATTGCATCATGTTACAGGAGCATTTGCACATCAACTGCAGAATTCGGTCGAACCAATATTTACAAAAATCATATAAATAAATAAACTTTACTCCTAAACTTGAAATAACTAATTTAAAGTTTGATATTTTATTATCAAAATTGCGGCTATGGTTATATGAAAATTTTGTTTACTTAACTGAAACTTAATATTTATTGTAGGGACTAAATTAATTAAATGGAAAATAAATGTAAGGAGTCTCCACTTTACTTTGCTATTAAATAAATATGTATAGGTCTTGAAAACCAGGTTGAATAATATTAGGCTTGGAAGAAGTTTGTTTTCATTAAAGCTCATTAAATTTTAAAATAGTTAATATGAAATAATAACTTTTATCGTTTAATGTTTGGGATATAAATGTCAACAATTCCAAAAACCGTGCCACACATAAACTCGAATATACATTATCTCTTCAGATTTTGTCATGGCATGGCGGTTCCAATTTATACTCGGAATGTTCATTACGGTCCTTTTTCATTAGAATCCATCAGTTGGTAATGCACGTCGTGAATACATTTTCCCTGAGGCCGATGCAATAATATGCGAGCGAACGATTTACAAAAAAAAAAATGAACGAGCAATACGGACAATATGTAAATGTGGTCGTTATTGATTCAGCGAACATAAAAATATGTTCATTTTGAAGCCCACGTAAATACGATTCAATTAGCTGTCCGTTGAAGTATTTAGTATTATTGTCCTGGCCGGAGGAGAAATGCAAAAACCGTGTATATTTTGTCGCATCAAAATATTTGTGTACGCATAAAAGTGTGTGCGGACGCGGCCCTGCGGGCTGATTTATTATTACAATCTCAGCAAGAAATTACCTCAGGACTATTCGGTTACATTGCGTGCAAATGTACTCGGACCTTGTTAATTTGCTTCTTGTATTAGGTAGCAGGAAAGAAACAACTATGCCCCAATCTGGAAAACACATACTTCAAGGAAAGCCTGGAAGTTGCATAATGTATTGTTTGCGATTTAACTAGTAGCTCCCGGCTGAACTTAATTAGATAATTGGAAAACTTATCGAAATACAACCTGGAGAGCATGTAGATCACTCGATTTTTATTCGAAGGAAACTTTCTCGGGTGCCGAATTAATATTCCAGTTGTAGTCATAAAAATCGGAACTCGTTTACCAAATTAGGAGAATTAATATCGTACTCGTTTGTTGTTTCCGTAATTTATCGATGTTTTTATTAAATTTTCCAATTTCGGATGAACAGCTGCGATCTTTTACTTTTTTTACTTCTTTTACTTTTTTCTTTGAAAACATAATTAACATCGTTTTAATAATTAAGTAAGGAATAATTAATATTAAAATGAGTATCTTTTAAAATTAATTTTAATTCAAAATAAATCAAACATTCTAAAATAAACATAGATTGTGCAATGAACGCTTTTCGAAAAAATCAAGGCCGTTTATTGAATTTTTCAACCAACAATTTAAGCTGCGCATACATTCGGACTAGTGACATACTGTCGTGTTATAAAAATATTTGGGCTGCAATAAATATTATCTTAAAGAAATCTTTTTATTATCACCTTTTCTTTTTAAATTCTTTAAATTTCTTTTTTTTATAAATCACTTGATTTTATTTAATGCTAATAATTTACATATGCATTTGTTAGTTTTAAAATTCTAAATTAAATTAATTCAAATTGAAGAGAAAAGCAGTATGTGTATGTGAGTGGCATGTGGAAAATCGATAATTGCATTAAATGACATCTGCGGTTTATTCAATCAACATGAACAGATTAGACCGAGGAAAAAAGAAATTCCAATTAATGTATTCATAGTATTGCGAATTAATTCGAGTATTCTGGGCCAAAACAACATAATTATCCATTAAATTCCAGTATAACGAGACACGTTTGTATTTCAACCCCTGAAATATCGTATAATTATCTTAAACTGTCGAATTATATGCAGTTTGCATTTTTTAAAGTAAATCGTAATTAGTGCTGCGCGAATTTTGTAAGACGTAAATTATAATCATTTATTATTCATTATGGATAATAAATTTTAATGGTGCGCGGTCACATCTGGGATTATTTTGGGAGGGTGTAAAGGGTAGATATATCCTATCTTAAATCATTTAAATGCAATTAAAAACTATACAGAACACCCTCCGGAAATCAGTACATTACGAAGTATTGTTTGTATAAAAAGAACTGTTTCAAAGAGACGCAAATTGAAGCAAACGATTTTTTAATCTGTTATAGTTTTTACCACATCGATATCAAAAGACAGATCAGAATTTGATTGATGAGGTTTAAATAAGATTTTTCTATGCGCATTTTTTCCAAAATTTTCAAAACCATTCGGGATATAAATATATCTTCGCAATTTGGTTATTTTTTTTTATTTTTCTCTCGTCTTTTGAGATATTAAAAGAAAGTTCGACATAGATTCAAAGTTTAAAACAAGTTTTGTTTAAATTTCAGGTACTTTTCTTATTACTTTGTAATGAAGATGTGGAAATTCTAAAAAATTAGGACGAGATGGAAAGAAAGCATGGCAATTTGGCAAGAATCTGAGATTATTAAAGTAAAACATAAATGTCAGATGAAAACTGAAACTGGAAATATTTCACGGAATGTTTGTTTGCGGGGATAAATTATTTAATAAAACTGAGCAAACAAAAGTTGTAAACGAAAAGAATGTCGTGTTTGAATGAGATTTAGAGTCAGAAGCATTGTTTTTGTAGAATGAAAGGGTGGATTTATTTTTAGATTAAAATTAATTCGAAGCGTTTCGCCGAGTAAGAATGAGGGGACCCTTTCAGATGATGGAACACATTAAGCAGTCAAAAGCTTTAATTATGTATAAGGAGTAATAGTTGAAATAAACCGTCGTTTGTGCGAATTAATCGCATCTTTAAACTGAGAATTGATCCTGTTCACTATTCCGGCGAGAGGATCAGAACGGATTTTAAAGGGTATGGGGGGTTGAGAAAGAGGTGGAATGAACACGAGAGTGAGAGGGTGCCGGATTGGAGACACGATCTGTTTACGACAGTGCTCAATCCTCGGATCCTGCTTCTGAATTACATGTCCTACTTCTAGTGTGAAGTTCGTGGTCCTTTGTCATCTGCATACGACACTCTACAGGGATTTTACTTCAAACTTCTAAGCTATACCTACAATATAAGCTCCGGCAAATCCGATTTTAACTTTAAATTAAAGCTTTGAAATAAAATACACACACGCACCAAATTCCTATATATAATTGACATTTTAAATATCATCCACTAACTACAAAAAAATAATTAATTTTTTTGCACGTTATATGAAAACTACGGGTTTAGTTAAACCATTAAACAGACGCTTCTTCATAACTATTCAAGTATTTAGGCTCAAGAGCCTCATAAATATCTACCCAGGAGTGTTCCAAATGACGGAATATGAAATATTTAAAAATCCGTGCTGCAGTTTCCTATATTTAAGTGCCGGAAGCTGCCGTAAAAATCCTTTCCTTTTTTTTTTATTAACGTCTAGCTCGAGACGCGTTAAATAATGGATTAGAGAAACATGTGCACACTGAGGTGATGTCTGTTTAATAAATACTAGATAATGTCCGATGATTAATCACGTAATTTTTAACAAGAGGCGCGTTAAAAAGGAAGGTAATTATAGTATTATATCAGTTTGGAAAGAGAATTATATTGTGAAAAAGAAGGGGGTGACACAAACAGTCTTATGAAAATTTATGTGCCGAGGCCGCCTTCAAGGAATTTGAAACTAACAGCGGAATCTAGCGGAAGATTAAACTTGTCATCGCGCCAGATTTTTAGTTTCGTGACGTAATTTTCAAAATTATACTATTTTTTCACAAGTATTTCTATGTTTAGATTTACATAAATTTTAATGTAAATTTAAAATAATCAACTGGACGAATTTTTTGCATATTAGTAGTGTACATTATAAATTAAACTTTAATTGTTAACAAAAATTAACAAAATATAGTAAATAATGTATTCTACATTGTTGTTATCAATTTTTTTTGGTAGAAATTGCCAGGTCACGTCTCGAAGATTTGTCCAATCAAGTCGTCAATTCCTTTCTTTAAAATCTTTAACTTAGAACCTATGCGCCTGGAACGAGCCGTCGAAATTGACGTCTTAAAATTCCTTCATGACAATTAAAAGTTTGACACCCAGATAAAACTCAAGCTTCGATTAAAACTTACAAAATCCAGTATTCCATTCTTCTAATGGCATAGAAAAACAGAAGAAAGAATATTTACAATATCCAAAATTGGTGAGATAATGAAAAATAAATAAATATTACTTTCTACCGAAATATATTTGTATAAAATAATTCTAAACAAAGCTTTGAATTGGTTGCTATCTAATGCATTTATACATACGTACAAAGTCTGTGTATTTGATCTCTCTGTTGAATTAATAGTGTATTCCAGTAGGAGATTTTCCAGGATCGTAGTGTGTTTATCCGTTTCCCGTAGATAGTTCCAAGGGAGGATTACGTTCAAAAATAAATCAAAAGGATTCTGATAAATTGTGCCAAATGGCTCTTATGATTAAAGTAATAAGATGAAAACGGAGTTCTTTCGAGATCTGCGCACAAAAAGGATAAATCTTGTAAAAAAATGCTATCTATAATTCATAAAGGATTGAAGAGTACGGATCTTTAGAATTGTTCCTAGTCGGTCTTACAAACAAAAAAAAAACTTCGAACTTACTCGTTTCTAGGTGGTTGGTCGGACGAAAGGGGAGGATTAACAAGTATTAAAAGTTCCCGCGGATTAAACCCTTTCTCATCGGTGGTAACGGCTGCAAATTTCGTATGAATTACGACCGACCCCCAGTACTTAATTAAACTTATACATCGCGAAGTAAATTAAAACTAAAAACATACATCTGACTGGTAGAAAGGTAAAATAAATTTAATTCCACCTTTTTGGGTTCATTCAACATAAATTACAAGCAAGAATTTAATTGCGGATTTTTTTTCTGTGCGTGCCTTTATTATCGTAATTTTTTCCCGTTATACGGTTTTTTTCTCTGTCGAAAAATCGGCCGACGGTTATTCCTGGACTGTCGAGCGTTTTATCGGCTCACTGGCCCGAAAGTCAATTTCAGTTTGATGTGATGTGAATAAAATTGAACGGTAGCCTTGTCCCTATCATCCCTACAACCTTTTTGATTAATCTTTCGCACTTTATAAAATATTACTTCGGAGAGGAATAATATGCACTACAGCAACACGAATGCATTCATAAATCATATCTCGACTACAACCCAATATGGGATTATCGACTGAGTTAGAATCGAAAGAGTACAATTGACCTATTGGTTTTTCTGAGTAATCACAATGAAAATATTTTTATATTTCTAATTTTAAATATTTTTATTTGTTTTCATGTTAATATTACTGCCTATACGAGTACATCCCTCCACCTCTAGATATTGCTTAGATAATCTAGTTTCTATTAGTACTTATCGCCTTTTTTGGACATGTCACTTCTACCTTATTGAATCATTTCTTGATTAAAATATGAACCCTGGCACATATATTTTAATAAATAAAACAAATAATCAAAAAATGGACAATTGACCTAGTGACCACCTAGCCATCTCCGCAGTAAAATTTGAAAATTAAAATTAGAAGTGGCCAAATGTAATTTTATATTTGCTCCCTTGGAAAATTCCGCAATTTCCTAAACAAACAAGCCCTGAAAATTAATTTAGGCGAGATTAACATTTCGAACGACAAAAAGTCAGGGTGGCTGTTTTAATATGTCTGCATATGTAAAATGTGCGCCCTGAGTTTTAATATCGTTCGCTCCTTCGGATCCCCTTAGGGCCGTTAAACAAATAATTTGAAACGTTCACTCCTACCCTCTTCAGCGAGGAATCCCTTGTTTATGTGCCCGAATAAAACTGCGCGCAGCTTTTCTTTGATGCTCAACTGTAACCCTCCTCTATATACATGGAAGCGCGCCTGCTTGCGCTTTGTTTCTTTTTTTTTAATAGTTTTCTATTCGATTAGTTTTCGATGACCCCACTTTTCGAAGGATTTAAGAAAATTTATTTTTATTTAGAAAGAAAAAATGGAATGGGTGAGGATCCCTTCTTTTCTTTGTGAGATCAAAAATGGCTTTTAAGACGCGCTTCACTTGACAATGAGCAATTTACGAACTTTGATTACTTTGAGAAACTTTTTACGGGGCCACATTTATCACGAAAACTTGCATATTACCCATTATTTTACGAAAAAATATGGGGGAATGAGGTTATTAAGAGGATCCTGCCAGTGAGCCGAGATAATTCCCTGCATTACACGCATGCAGAGAGATTCGCTACATCGCAAACGTGCCCCATTAGCATTAATCAATAATTAATACTAGTTGCGTGCATTCTCTGAGCTCCCGTGATTATAATAAAGTACCGTGATATGTAGGTGTTACAATCATTAAGGCTAGACCACCTACAAGCTCCGTGAAATAACTTGTGTTTACAGCAAAATATGGTAAAGTGCGTTTATTGGCTGATGTAATTGAACATATTCTATTCATTAAATTAAAAAAAAGGAAATAAAACCGTTTCTTCTTTTTTAAAAATCAAACGACCTATTGTATAAAAGTTTCCACCTACTACTTAATTAACGAAACAACTTTTTCTCATCAAGCTTGGGCGGCGGAGTGTGACCGGAGCGCCATTTTCAGTTAAAATAGGCGCCTAATTAGAGCGGGCTCACCCCACCACAATAGACAGGAAAAAAATTTAAATTAAACCTTATCTTACACTTTTCCATTCCGAAACTTTTTTCTGTGAAACAATACCGACCGCCACTTTAGATTATAAAATGAAATAGCGGGCGCGCGCATCACGAAATTTACATTCCTCGCTTTAACAACTTAATGCTCTCAACTGTAATGCATTAATTGGACACCCCGAAAAAGCCACCTTCTGTTCGATTTTACACAATTAGGGTGAATTGAATATTCATAGGATTTGAAGTTTTTCCTTTATATTTCTTTCGACAGGGTCTTTCTCTTTTAAAACGACTCCCTCTGAATTTCTTACCAATAATGAATATTGAATGCAGGAAGTGTTTTATTTTTGGGTTGAAATGACTACATATTTTTATAGGAAGTGCCACACATTCTCACGTATTTTAAGTACAAAATACATCTGTACATTAAATCGTTTCAGGAACTGAAATACTACGTGAATATATATCTATTTAAATTTATATAAATAAGCACAATTATTTTTATGCTTTTTTATTCTTAGCAAACTAAATCCTGAGTACTTTTAAATCAGTTTAATATACAAATTTACGTGTAAAATTTTTACTTCATTGTCCCCATCTCCAAATTTGTTTAAGAAAATCCTAATTTCTAATATTATCCTCCCACTTTTGTGGGAGAAATCGACATAATCCTGTCGTTTAGACTTTTTTTTATGATTTCAGTTAAAAAAAATTCTATATTTGCCAAATTTAATTATTCTTTTACAGATGATGGAGAAATTTCTTTCATGTAGCCTCATAAAAACATTTGTCGCTGCTTTGAATAAATTTTTAAATGCATACTTGAATCTACTTTAAAAATGAATGGTCTCGAAATTATTTGGTCATAAATCCTGTAAGAAAAATTACAAAAAAAAATGTAATTTAAAATAATTAAAGTAACGATATATCATGTTAAAAGCCACATATTTCTCTTGAAAATTTTTGAAGCGCCACCGCGCACAGTCTATAAATTTGTAAAAAGCCTGCGGTGAGAATAAAGAGGAGGTGCTCTTTCTTTTATGTTGAAAAAACCTTCTTTTGTTTCAGAATATATACATATATTCAAATTGCAAGTTTAAATTATAAGACGTTTGATATGGGGTAGCAAAAAGGAAAGCGACAGATATGAGAGCACATTCTCACGTATATATAGTATTTCAATGCGAACACATTCCGACGTTGTCAGTTGGAATCGGACGAATTAGATTTGTAGAAAAGGGGATGTTTTGACATATTGTAAATCTAATAAAGGCGCAATTTTCATATCTATTTACGTTGTTGCAAAACTTAAGGATAAATTGGAATTCGTTCTGTACCCAATTCCTTCAATAAAAATGGAACTATGGTTTTATTCGAGAGACGGATGTATGGAATGAAATGAATGCAATAAGACAGAATGTATGTATGTTATTAAATTTTTACAAAATGTAAACTTGTAACGAGATTTTCGAAACATAGTAAAATAAAAAGTAAAGATACGATTAAAAATGTAGATGTTAATAATTTTAAAAAAATATTAAAATTGAATATATTTTTAGTAGAAAAAGTAAAATAAGATTTGTGTTAAAAAGAAGTTGATACAATAAAAGAAAAAATGAACCTCCTTCAAGTTAGATTACAGTGGCAGTTGTCTAATAGATTTCTGTCTCACTTAATAACGGTGGCTCCACAGCAGCGTTAACCATTAGTCAGAATTGACATCGGAGAAATAATGCTCGAAAGGACCAAATGAAATATATCGACAACTGCAATACACGAAGCCCGGTCCATTATTGAAGAGACCCCACACACGAACCGTTGTTAAAAAAAAGCGACAGATAACGAAAGGATTCATTAATCGAACGAATTATCCAGCGCTTTCATATAATTATGTGATAAATTCTGAAAATTTTTGTGCTTGTTTTGAGAAATGGTTCGTTCCGATGCCTGCTGCTTCAGCAATAAAATGGACTGTGAGCGTTAGGGTCGCCTTATAAAAACGGTGCAGTAAAAACCTGCTTTCTAAGAGATTCGAAGTTTATATACGACATTTTTTGCACAGGATATATACCGCCCGGAAAAGAAAATTTTACATTTTCATGTGTATTTTGCTCTCGCTACGTTAATATAACAATGGGGGAAGAGATAAAAAAATCAGTGGAATGGTTCACGCGGCCTCAAAAATAAAATCCCTTTCATTTCTTTTAAATTTAAACCGAATAACGTTAGAAATATTTACATTGCATGAATTTTTCCTTCCATTCCATGTGAGGGTTCTAAAAGAATAGGAAACGGGTATAAATATTTATAGATTTTGCATTATTTAAAATGGATGTATATAAACGGGGGGCCAATGTAAACAGATTTGCAGTATTCGGGGGTGCTATAAATCGAGTAAAGTTGCAAGTGCGAACTAGCCGTAGTATGTTACTCCGCAGATTCGTGTAAACAAACCGAGTGGAGAGCGAGCAGTTCCAGGATTTACGGCCTTACATAAAACGCCTCCAGTCCAAACTCTAGGGAGAGAGTTTTGTGCGACTACATCCACCTTACGATACGGTTTATTTGGACGCTCCATTGCATAATTAACAAGTGTTAATTAAATTCCTCTCGTACGCTTTGTATTTTATATCCGTTTCTAATCCACAACGAGAAATAATTACTTAAAATTTACTAGTCTGCAGAAAATTCATTACCGCAATCTACCCGCGCCCTCTACCATTCCAAACCTCTGTTACACTTTTTTTTATACTTGATAGACTCATTTAACCACTTGTTGTAAGTTGAACAAGTGCACGAAATATTGCAATTACTTCGTACACCAGTTGTCACACCTACACCAATTTTATTTCATTAGGTACATGGTCTGGCTGTTTTCTTGATTCTGTACGAGTTTGAAATTTAATCTTTCATACAAACAAAACATGTTTTCGATGTGTTATTGCGATACGATTCGAATGTCAATTACTGCACAGATTTGTCCATAAAATTTCATTCGTCCATAAAACTTTACTCCCACTCTTTTGTTTGCTATTTTTTTACACTTAATGTTAACTTTTAATAAACTACTAAAATTAATTAAAATCTCAATAAAATAATAAAAATGTTCAAAAATATTACATTCTCATACACTTAAACTAGACTATAATTGGTTAAGGTTAGTTTCCTTAAGTAATATTTAGTCCATTTAAGTTAATCACATAATTAATACCATATCTTGAACCTAAATATTTTCCAAGATGTAACAAAATTAAACATTAACATATCAAGTGCGTGTACCCATATGAGAAGGCCATAAATGTATTCAAAAATTAAAAAAACACATGGTAATGATTAAAATAACTTATTAATTATATATTCTGGTGCGGCTTTACCCTATACAATTTTACAAATTAAACTAAATACATATTTAAATGTTACATCCCATTTTTAGGCAGATTATAATCTCTTAAAAAATTTTAATGTATGATTTGAATTGGTGATTACCATTTAAACTATATATTTATTATAATATATTTGGGAATTTTTTAATATAATTTAAGTGATTATGCATAATAATAAAGTAATCTACATACTCAAAAAGAATTGGATATTACACGAAAAATATTTCTTTAACATTTTTACCTTTTTAATTAATATTTTATTTAAATTTTTGAATATCTAGACGAAAATGCACTTAAAAAAGAAACTTTAGCATGAAAATTAGGCTATTATTAAAAAAAGGATGAAAAACAATTTATAAGAAATAAAATAATAGAAAAGTATGGGAATCTCAAAGTTCGGGCATCAAATCAAAATATAACAAATTGAAATATTACATCTTGTGTACTGAAAACTTCTATTAAATTTCGCCCTGTTAGCAAAATAAGATCCGAAGCGAGATATTTCCACATATAGAACAAGATTGAAACTTTTATTATGAAATTTATGAAAGACAATTCAATAAATTGTCCTGTGTACAAATTAAATATGTAACCAGAATAAACTCAATCGTAAAACGCTTGAAGGATTTTTAAAATAATAAATTGGATAAAAATTTAAAGCGACCCAATCAAGATGATTTATTTTATCTTTTCCGAATCTAAATAACCGAGGGCGCGCTGGTTTTATCTCCGAGAAATGCCTTGACAAAGTTAAAACTCATGTTCTAATTAAAAGCTAACAAAAGGATGTGGAAGGGTGATGGGGATGAAGAAAAAATTCCTCGCAATAAAGTTTGATGACGGAACAGAAGCTTTTAAGATTGATTAACTGCGGGGACAAGACGTTAGAAGAGGCTGGGATGTAAAGTAAAGACTACGAACACACTGCTCGCCTATCTACCTTCGCATCTGCTTGGGCCCGCTTATCTGAACAATGCCAGTTAATTACCGAACTTGCTACCTGACGTGACCGCGTTTTGTTTGCTCAAGTTGTATCTTGCCCTTTAGCCACGAAATATCGATCAATCCTGCAAAGAAGCAACTGTTTGTACTTTTTTAAATTTAAATTTGCATCTGTGTCTCACGAGGTGTGAAGCAATGATTCGCATTTCATTGCTAATCCACAAGAATCAACGTATAATCACGTCGGAATAATACAAGTTAGCTGAAACAGAATATCCAATAGGACTGGGGACGAAGCTATGGGATTGTCACCACAGATGCTGCAAATTCAAACGCGGGAGGACACCGTTGAATATTCAACGGAGTTGTTTGTTCTATTGATTCTCAGTACTTAAACTACCACGGAATCTCCTGCATTTAACAAGAGCGAGGGACATTTATTCCAGTTATATCTTAACGCGAATTATAAATGGCAAAGATCTGGAATTTAAAGCATTGCGATAGTGTTGACTTGTAAATTGTAGGCATTGTTTCTGTTAAACATAGCTTAGAATATTATTGTTAAGCATTAAATAATTTTAATTACCTCCCACAGTGCGCACTGAAATATCGCACGCTAACTTTTTAATGAGATTTAAGTACTTTTCGACTAACTTTCCGATGTCGAATAATTTTCAAATTGCTAATTCCATTTGGAAGATAAACGTAAGCAAGGTACGAAGTTATTTTTCGCGAAGCTATTCACATTTAATTAAAAGTGGAAAAGCAACTAAAAGGCGATCAATAAAATTCTGTATAAATATCATGGTGCTAGAGATTAACTCTTTATTAAACCTTTTGCAATATTAGATTCCTTAAAGATGGTTTTAATGAAAAAATAAGAAACAAATAAGGTTAACTGCAGTTTTTAGGTACGAATTTAGTGAATCACTTCATGCTTCCTGCTAAATCTGCTAAACAGTAGCAGATAGAAGGTACGCGACGAACCGCGCCGGTTAAAGCAGCTCGTGGTTATAGTGTGAAGAAGAAAAATTGCTTGATCCAAGGTTGTTTTGAACAACAATATCCTAATTTTTATTTTTATTTATTTTTTTATTTGTATTTTGAGTGAGAAATAGAAATAGAAATCATGCTATGAACGGAAATGCTTGTAAAGTCGAGAAAAATAACAATAATTTTTAAATAAATAAATATTGACATTGTATGGGAATAGAAAAGAAGTCACACGCATTTTCTACTTGTAATTGATGATAATTTCTTTATTGCGCATTCCTAGATCTTAACTGAAAACTATTTTCCTCGTCCGTATTTATAGTATTCACCATTTCCTCCGTAAACCAAGCATTAAAAAAATAATTACAAACACATTCCCAACTATTACCGGGCAAGCTTGCCCTGAAATGATACAATCTCTTTATAAAAATATATATTATTACATATAATTCGTAATAATTTACAAGTTGCAACAATGGAATTACACGATTTAAATGAAGTAGCTGCATTTTTCTGTAAACCTAGTTTAAATATGAAGAGTGCTGAGAAAATTAAGTTAATCATACTTTTACGGGTTAAGCAGGAAAATTATCAAGGGAAAAGTGTAGATTTAATATACAAAAATAAAAATA